>CM039732.1:19198438-19266693 GCA_022539455.1 Dendrobium nobile | reverse complement strand
ACATGAAATTTCCATTGAACTATGAATGCCATTTGAAAATGATGTGGCATGTGATTTGTAGAACCAAGGCACATATAAGAGAACCTATTCCTACCATGTAAAACTATTTTGCTTTTGGGTCGCTATAACCTTTCTCTATATCTATAAGTATCAATCCTGTTTATGTTTAGAATGATTTTTTTTAGTCATATTTTTCATATAAATAATTTTGTTTTAGTAGGAGGTTGTCGTCAACTCTTCCAAGATGTCTACTAAGTCTGATAAACTTGTGACAAAAAATCACAACACATATATTGGGAATATACTTTCACATAACATACTAATCTTTAATCAATATAACAAACAATTGTCTCTTAGTACTTAGATATGCCATACAATATCTTCATATATACAAAACATTTAAATGTATATAGGATAAAAGGAAGAGATAGAAAGGAAGAGAGAGAGAGAGAGAGAGAGAGAGAGAGAGAGATAGAGAGAGAGGAGAGAGAGAGAGAGAGAGAGAGAGAGAGAGAGAGAGACCCCTTCCCCTTCTCCTTTAGTGAGATTCATGTAAGTCACTGATATAGCACTTCAACAAAAAGGAGGCAGAGTTCAAGGTATTGTGTAGGGGAAGAGGGATTAATTATATTTATAGAGAGGAAGGGAGAGGCCTCCTCTCCAATTGGGATGTGGGACTTAAGTCCCCTCTTACACACTTGGGGTTGATGTGGCTAGTTTTTATCATAAAGAGGGTTAAATTAATTTTTAGAAACTTAATATCTAATCAAAATTAGGTTATGGCATGTTGGAAATTGCTATAAATGGTTATTGATTCACTAAAAGATGATAATTGTAAGTTACTCATGGCGGCTATGGAATGAACTTTGAATTGTACAAAAAATTAGGGCTCTATCACCCTTAAACAATGCTTAAGTTTTCTTTGATATAAATAACAACATACAATTCTTAATATACGGAAGTATACATGTCAAATCAAGTAATAAAGTGATAAAGTAGAGTATCAAACCCATGAGAAAGTATGCTTACTTACAATAAACTACTACTGTCAACTCTAATTGTAATAATTATTCTACGTAAGTAAAAATAATATTTTTGAAGATTTTATCACTGAATAAATCAAAAAAATATTTGATACAATATTAAATTAAAGTATTTTGGAATGATGGGTATAAATTGCATATTTTTTCTAATGAAACTCTTCAAAGTAATATGATTCATAGAATATGCATCCCAATATCTCCGTCGATCTCGTAAAGGTGAAAAGGATATATGTTGACCACCTATAGTTATAATATCTCCTTAAAAACCTAAAATATTTTTCATCATATGTCTAGGCATGCAATCATCTCATCTCAATACTCTAGGTTGTTCTTGCATTTCTCCTTTCAGGTTATACATCACACTATATTTTAACTACATACATGACTTATATGTGCATTAAATAAAGAGCTTGATGGCATTGAAAATATATTTTAATAGTTTATAGAACAAAAGACTTCATTAGTATTCAATATACATTTTAAAAAATCAATCCAAAATAAGAGAATTTGCCAAATATTAAATGAATAATAAGAAAACTCATTTTCAATAAACTCTTGGAAGAATGAAATTATATTGTACGGTCAGATGTATTTAAAATGGCTTAAAACGACAAACTTTTTAATTAATTTTCTTTGAATCAATCATACTATATGAGCTGTTCAAAATAGAAACCCTAGCTACCAATCAAAATTAAGTAGGTTTTTAATTTTTTTTTAAATAAATCATATTATACGATCGTATTTATATTGTACGATATTTAAATACTTGCTTAGTTAAATCCATGTGGTTGGTCAATTAAATCAAGAGTGAATTAATATAATCGATTATATTGTACAATCCATATATCATACTATGCAAAAAAATATTTTTTCTAGCAATCATCCTGGATGAACTCTTAAATCTTTGATCTAATCATATTGTACGATACCAATTATCCAGATGATGGGTAGAGATAATGTTTAGTCATCCCAACAATCTAGTTGTACGATCACCAAACAATTGAGGATTATTCCAATTTACTCCTTAATTATTTTGACTAGAAATTCATTGATTGTTCTCAGCAATATTATTTGACCAATAACAATTTTAATGGCTCCTCCAACCTGGATATTATATATTTTGGAGTAGGGATTATTTTTTCCCCCAATTAAATTAATATTTTCAATCACTTATACATTATTATTTTCAATTAACTTGTAATCCTCCAATTGCATAGAGAATTTAGTTTTGGATTTAGCATTTTTCTCCATTTATGCTTAATTTCTTAGAAATTGTTGCAACTTGTGCTGTCAAAATTGGAAAAACATCATATTCAGGTACTACTGCTACTCTCTTAGGATTTATCCTATCAGCAGGCCACTGAAAATTATTAGTATTCATTTTCTCTATTAATTTATATGCTTCCTTAAATGACTTAGACATTAATGATACTTGAGCTGCGGCATCTATTATTGCTCTAAAAGATCCTGCTAATCCATTATAAAATATTTGAATTACCAACTAATTAGTTAAAGCATGATGAGAACATTTCCTAAGTATTTTCTTAAATATCTCCCAACTCTCATAGATCGATTCTCCTTTAAACTAGGTAAAAGAAGTGATATCATTTCTAAGTTTAGCAATCTTTGATGGTGGGAAATACTTAGCAAGAAACTCAAGCCAACTCATTCCAAGTGGCTATAGTGTCTTGGGGAAAAAAAATTCATCACATCACAGTTTTATCTCTCAGAGAAATTGGGAATAATCTAAGTCTAATAGCATCATCACTAATAGTTTTATAATTAAATATTACATAAATTTTAAAGAAAATGGATAAGTATAAATTGGGATCTTCTACAAGAGTTTCCACAAACTAGAAATTTTGTACCATTTTTATTTTAACATGTTTTAATTCAAAATTATTAGCTTTGGTTGTAGGTCTATTAATACTATGATGAATTTTGTCTACTAAAGAGTTAGCATACTCCCTAAAAGGTCGTGATTGATCTTGATTTAATAGAGCTTTAGTCATCTTCACTTTCATTTTGGTTTTTCAAAATTTTTAAAGGGTTCTTTCTATTTAAGTGTCAAATAACAAAAGCTCATTTCTGTGTCCATAAAACATGCAACCATGAATATACAATCTACAAATAAAATAAAATAAAATCGATAAAAAGAAAAAGATACAAATAGGTGTAAATATTCAATTAATTTAGTAATATAGTTAAAATATGTAAAAAAATAAAATATTTTCCTGATAATGACTCCAAAAACTTGATCGGGGTTGCAGAGTGAACTTTTGAATTGCACAAAAATCTAAGATTTTAACACCCCTAAACAGTGCTTAAGTTTTTTTGCTATAAATAATAACAAACTTCTCTTAATATATGCAAGTATATGTGTAAAACTAAGTAAAAAAGTAATAGAGTGGAGTGTCAAAGCCACAAGAAAGTATTCTTAATTGCAACAAACTACTAAGATATACTTTAATTGCAATAATTATTCTATTGAAATAAAAATAATATTTTTGGAGATTCTATCACTAAATAAATAAGTAAAATATTTTATATAATATTAAATTAATGTGTTTTTTTATTGATGAGAATAAATTATATATTTTTTTTCTAATGAGACTCTTCAAAGTAATATGATACAGAGCATATGCATCCCTAAATCGCTAAAGCCTTTGCACCACCACGGTGCTTGCTAATGTGGATTGGTTACTTGGTGAATAGTTGTGACTCTTCACTAATAAAATGTGGCCTTTGAAAGTCACAACTGCTACGTCGCAGTGTTGTGGACATTGGAGTGCTACTGCGCCCAAGTGTAAATAATGGCGCCAAGCCATGAGAAATTTTGGTGCCGCGACATTTGAAAATAAAGAATCCAGCACTGCCAAGCTAACTTTCTGACACCGTCACACTGATATTGTTGCGTCGTTGTCTGTGTTGCAGCAACAACACTGCCAAACATTGAACACGACACCATAATGTAAGAATTGAGACGCCTCAGCGATATTGAAGGTAGCACTGCGGTGTTGTTTCGTTAAACGCCGCGAAGCTGAAGACTCTTTAGAATTTCTGTCAAATTTTTAAATTTCTCCTACACAAAAATAATTAAATAATACATTTTTACTGAAAATAAAATACATTAAACAATATGTAATTTACGCTTATCTGTTATCTTGGGAAAAAACTTAAGTTTGGCTTTATCATATATGGAGCATTGCAAATACCTTATGACAATCCGTTTTTCTTTTTTATCATTTTGATAATACTTTATTTTCAGAAAACTTTGTCAATTTTGCATTTTAATGTACCTTTCTATCATGCATTTTCTGCAAACGTGGATCAACACTAGATTGATTGTTACTTGATAGGGTTGACTTTGGTTTGATTATAGTTTGATAGTGATTTACTTGCTAGTTCTTTAGAATGAGGGTTATAAAGAAATAGTTTAGCCCCACTCGAGCCTATCATATGATTTCTCCATATTCAACTGAACATAGAATTCTATTGCTACACACCTTTGCATTTTATGTTCAGCTCATGTGTTCACTCCTGCGCTAGAGAAACATTCTCAAATATGCTCCTCCCTTGGACAAAAGCTCCTTGGTGTGGCGATATAATGCTTGGTAGGATGGGCGCCAACCGGTCCAACCTTGCAGTTATCTTATATACTAAGTGACATAAAAGGATTGGCCGGAGATCAACGTTGCCTATCTGAATAGGGATCAACGATCGAGAGAAGAGAAAATGGCTCTTGAGGGCTTCCCGGGTTTACTAGAAATTGACTCGCCAGGGCCCCTCAAGACCTCCCTAGCCATTTCCCCTCCTAGAGGTGTCAAAATGGTTGGACTCCATTTCAATACAATGATTAGAGTTATACCCAACAATAACCAAGTCATTCCTACCTTGAAGACTTTTTAGAAGTCAACATGACCAATCTTAGTTCTCTCAACTTTGTCTTTCTATTTTCCCAAGGGCCTTGTTAACTTAATTCATTCAATTTCTTATAGGTGGACAACTTTTACAACTCACATTTTGACTCTAAACATGATTGCATCATCACCTCACATATAGCTTACTAATTTGAAGCAACTCATTAGATACTCTTTCTCAAAAAATCATATCACTAAAATAAAATATAACATCACCCTCACAAATAATTCGCCTTGGCATATTCTCATTTTGAACCAAGCTGATATTTTCTAGAATCATATTTCTATATGCACGCATTCAAGGAGAAATTATTCTATGCAAACATCGAATCGTTCAAAGGCCAATCATAACGCGCCACATTACCTGGTACACAACTGCAGTACACATCAAAAAAGGTGACATGGCGCATTTTGATTTGCCTCCGGATAGCACCTGTATCCGCACGAAATAATTTTATGCATTCAACTCTAAGCACCCGACTATACATTAATAATGAAAATACTAAGCATACCTAAGGTTGACATTTCTAATTATTGTTGTGACTCATTCATAGAGGCTTGTTTATCATTTATAAAATTTAAGCTTTTAGATGCCTCGAGCATGCCAATAGTTAGCTTAGCAACTACAAATACTAAGTCTTAAGTTATTGAAAATGATTTGTGGATATCATAGAAATCCGTTTTTACTTGTTCAAAGCTCCTACAAACTTTTCTCTCTAGACTTTCGTACTTGCCCCAGCTAATAATCGGAAGAAGCTAAAAAAAGCATAACAGTAGATTTTCGAAGTGGATTCAAGCCACTTGATTAAACCAATCCAACATTTCAACTATTTTTTATTTTTATACTATGTTCTTAGTATTTTCTCATCCATGTCTTTGACCACTTTTTTTTTTATGATTTTAAGAGTTTTTTCTACTAAAAAATGACTTGTTGTTTTCCAAAGCAGATTTTTACTACAAAATTTTTTAATTCAAGAAATTTTTAAACAAAAAACTATTTTAGAACACACTAAAAAAGCTGTCCCAAACAATACTTAACAGTCAATTTGAAACTGTTGTAATTTTTATAAAAGTGATTGTAAAACTATATGATTTTTTTAAAGCTGCTATCAAAAGCAACTTCTCTGCATAGAAATTTCACAACAATAGAAAGAAAGTAGTAGTCAAACAAAAATATAATTACGATTTGAAATGTAAAACAATAAAAAAGTTATCCTAAATATACTCTAATATTGATCCCATAATCTTTCTCAAAACTTTGAAACCTCGTGGTACATATTGTATCACAAACTCATTCATTCCCATCCCACATAACCAAATTTCATCATTTACTCTCTTCCATAGGCGGAACCTGTGAGATCTCGTTCCCTTACTGTTCCTCTCTGAATTGGATTTTCCTCCCAGGATCGGCCGAGACGATATTGAGATCGTCCAGGCCGATCAGTGCATTGAAAACGGCTGATTTCTGGAGTGTTTTCTGGAATGATTTCTGGACTGGATCGTCCAGGCCGATTTTGGATCGTCCTGGGACGATCAGATACGACAAGAATCCAGAGAGCAAAATCGAAATTATCGGCCTGAAATATGAAAAATAATTCACCAAATCCATTCTATTGTAATTTGGTGAATTATGATTTTGTAGTTTTTTTTGTGTAAATTTGATAGACTGCCGTTACGCTGCCGAAATTTCGTACGATTTCCGATTTTTCTGAGATTGATAGATTGAATAGATATGAATGTGAATATTGATATGATTGCTTTAATATTGACTATTGAATTGATTATTGATTGATTATTGATACTGGAACACAAGTGGAACCTGGTTGAACGTTGGTTGGAGATTGAATTGACCTGTACAGGATGGTGGGCCGACGGGCTTTCTTTTAAACATTGATTATGGATATATGGATGGGAGTCATAAGGAGTTCTCATAGATATGCTGACGGGCAATAGAGTGACGACTCTTTTTATTGAAACCAACGTATGGATATCTACAACAGCAACATAACCAGTGATTGTACTTGTTCAGTATTATTGTATTGCATGTGTACAGCCTTGACATATGGATTTACTGCTTTATTGATTTGATCTGATTTATGGATTTACTGCTTTATTGATTTGATCGGATTTATGGATTTACTGTATCATACGATTTCATCGATTTCATTTATTGATATTGAGCATGAAACTGAGCATAGATATTGATATGGATGGATATAGATATTGTATAGATTCATTGCTTTGGACATTGATATTATTGATTTTAGATTCATTGATACTATTGCTTCTGCATCATATTAACCTGCTGCATTTGATTCATTGCTGGTATAGATTGAGCTTTATTGTACTGCTTTTCTAATCGATTTCATTGACTTGATTTGATCGATTGATTCGATACGACTGATTTGATGGATTGATTGATTTTCTTCTGTGTATGGATTTCTTTGATATTGACGTGTATTGATTGAGTTTGGTTTATCGATTTGCCCGCTGCTGCATTGATAGACTTGATTTCATTGACTATGGATTTCCGTATTACATAGACTCATTGACCATTGACTGTTATGGATTGGATTGACTGACATGCATATTGATAGCAGCACCGTCCTTTGATTTCAGTTATAGGTATTAGGTGACCTGCTGGGCTTTGTAAAGCTCATTATATGTGGTTGATATTTTCAGGTCAGGGCAAGGGAGCAGGAGATAGAGATTGATCCGGATCTATAGGATTTAGTTCTTTTGATGATTTTGATTCTTTTGTACTCATGACAGGATAGATTTCAATACTTGTGGGTATAGTGTAGTTCCTGAGTATTGTATATGATGTTTTGAGATATGGATCGACTTGTATATGGATGTTTTAAATTATAGACTTTTTATCAGACTGTGATTAATTGACGTTATAGATAGCTCTGGTAAATGGTCGGATGTATCGAAATTCTTTCCAAGTTAGATCTCGGGGCATGACAGAACCAGGTTTCGTCCAGGGTTGGCAATTGCCCACTATCAAACCGTAGAAATTAATAAGGGGGCTTGCCTCCCCCCCCCCCCCCCACTCTCAATTAATTTTTTTTACCCTAATCTCTAGCATTGCCCAACCCCGCTTCGTTTGTCTCTTCACGCATGCAACATAGTCGCCGAAGCCACAAAGTTATTCCCGAGTCTCATAGAATAAATGCAAAGTAGAATGTAGAGCTTGTAATTATTTTAAATTCATACATTATAATGAAATGCAACATTTTTCTAAAATTTTTTAGTTTTTAATATATATATACATAATTTTATAATATTTAGTTTATTTTAATAATGAGTTTGCCCATCTCGAAAATAAGGCTGGTTCTACTCCTCTCATCAATATATTAAGCATGTTCTAGCAGAAATCGAGTAATTTGATGATTGAAGTCATTTTGTGAAGGAAAAAAATAAACTAATTTACTAACAAAATTTTATCATTTTTAATATTGATTATATTGGTCCTAAGTCTGGATGTAAAAAGTTGAAGGAAAATAATAATATAATAAAAAAAAATTTAGGCCCCCCCTAGAGATATTTTCTGGCTCCGCCACTGGTTCTACCCCTGCTCTCTTCGCTATTTATTTGCTCATCTAAGTCATATCTAAAGCAGCTAACACAAACATATTCGAATTTTCCTCCACTTACACTATTTCTTGCACGTAACTAAACTCATTTGAAATTTGTTTAACTTTTAAGCCATTGAACTAAAAATAAGAAAATCTCAAAATTTTTCATTTTGAACTGTTGAATGCTTTGTTTGGTATGATGCGCACTGTGTAAAGCAAATGGTTTCCATGATTTTTAATTGTGATGCATTTGATTCAAACTAAGGTTTAGTTTAAGATAATTTTCTCATTGTTTTATTTTTGTAGGCTGCAACCATATTTTTGTTTAACCATTATTTTTTTTTTGTTAAAATAATTTATACTATAAAAATATTTTTTACAAGATCTTTAGAAAATCACTTGCTCTACAATCGCTTTATAAAGCAGTAAAAGGTTGTCTTAAAGCTGATTATGGCAATGAAATTTGTGGCAGCTTTCTTACTGCTTTATAAAATAGCTTGTTAGTAGAAAAATTTTCAATTCGAAACATTTTTATACTAAAAAGTTTTTTTAGAAATTAATAAAAAAGTTATTCCAAATGAAGCCTAAATTAAGTTCCTAGTAACATTTCAAAGCATTTAGAGTACTAACTAGGATCTATTTGGCTTGACTACAGCTTTTTATAAAGCTGATAATGAATTGCTATGGGGAAAATAGTTTAGCAAATTTGATTTTTAAAATAGCTTTTTAATATATATAAAAATATTTAAAAACCAGTGAGAAAACAGTTTTTAAGCGAAATTGTGGCAGTTGACTCAAAAGCAAAATAGCAAGCAAGCTATCTCAAACAAGCATTTACTCTCTTTTTTCTCCATATAAATAGCCTCAGCTCCTCTTTGATCGCCTGAAATCGCCTCTACGACGTCCGAACTGTGTGTAAAATTTACTTTTTTTCATGTAATTTAATTCAAGTTATAAAACTCGAAGTGAAGTTTTGTTTTCATATCAAATCGTTTAGCGGTTTGAGGATTCTTCAAGGAAGAAATTAAGTTAGAATAAAATGACCAAATTTTCATACATAAAAACTTCAAAATTTAATATATGATGAGAAACAAGTTATCATTTTCTATAAAAGGGCATATTAAATGATATAGAATACTGAAAATAATAATTTGTGTCATAATACTTTATAATAGATTTCATAACAAATATTTTCATTAATTTATATATATTTGTTAATTTATGACTATTTATTGGAGAATTTTTTGCTTCACATTCTAAAATTAATATTTCACTTATTTGCTATAAATATCATAATATTTTGTTATTTTACCATTGCTGCGGACTGGAACATGCACGTTGATAGAGAGATAAAAAGCTTAATGTCTTAATTTTGTATAAAGTTCGAGCTCACAACTGATAAGAGAGACAGAGAGGTAAAAGAGTAATATGAGAGACCAATCTTTTTATTTTGAAAATATTGAAAAGGAGAAAAACCGCATGGTCTAACCTAGTAAAAATGATTCAACTAGTGTTTATTGTTGTTGATTATAATTGATGCTCTTCATCTAGGGAAGGCCTACGCTCAATGTTGCAAATATATATCATAATCAAGAGAGTTGTTATAAAGAGAGTGTAGACATATTTGTTATGTTGGTAGCATCGTCAGAGAGATTATACTCGGCAGAAGACAAAGGTCAGAGGGATCTTAGGCGACGGGCGACGGAGGTCAAAGGGACTTAAGTCGGAGAGCGATAATGGTCAGAAGGGACCGTAGTCAACGAGCGACGATTGTCGGAAGAACCGTAGTTGACAGGCGACGGTGATCGGAGGGATCATAGTGAACAACAACCAGATTGAGGTCTAACTATGATCGATAGACATGCGGTGGTCCGGTAGTGATCAGCGGATGAGAAATGGTCCTGCAACGGCTGGCAGTTAGGCAGAGGTCTAATGACTATAGGCGGCATGGCAAAGATGTGATAATGGTTTGGCGACAGATAGCGGACTGTAGGTGGTCCAGGGACTACCAACGGATGATTGTTGGTCGATGGAAGTTCGTCGGCAATTGTGCTGAGGTAGAACTCTAGGATCGTTGAAGCTTGAGAGCTTTCTCCAATTTTTAGCCAAAAGGTCCAAGCCACCCTTTCGGGGTGGGGGCGGCATATATATAGATTTTCTGAGTGGCAAGCCACATAAATATAGAGAAGGTTTAGGATAAATTCGAAGTGCTACATCAGGCGGCCCAATGTTGATTTCCTTTATCATAGAGCTATTATGAAGTAGTTAAATGCCTTAATGATGTCATAATTAAGCGATCTTGGGCTTGTTAGATTCGTCTCATCGAGCTGCTCAATTTGACAATAAGCATGCTAAATTTGAATATTATTTGATCATCCAATTTATGATTTGATCCTTCCGGGTGTGTTTTGGTCACTTGATTTTGGCTCATTTGAGCTTGAATTGTGCTGAATTTGATGTCGCTGAGTTTGTCTCTTTGAAACATTTGATTTGACTATAAATTTGCTGAAATTGGAGTTTAGATAGCATCACATTTAATTTTAAAAGTTTCTAACTCAAATATACTTCAAGATTCATGCTCAATCAACACAAGTTTTAGTGGCGTATCAAATATAAATTTTATAATAAACGTTTTTCTTATTTTTAAATTATATATTTTTTATTTATCAAGTTTCAAAAGATTTGAGATGAATGTTAATTTTGTAAATAAATAAATTTTGAGTGTTAATTAATTATATGTTAATTTGTAGTTTAAAAGATGAGGAAGACGTTAGTGAAAGTAAAGTGCAGAACACCGACACGCTTCCGTTGACGGGTTTCTTTGGGACGTAATTTATCGCGGCAATTAAAGGCAAGCCGATACGCTCAAATAGAGAAGACGAAGCCAAACCCCTCGTTGTATACTTCATGAAAGCAGGAATCGGTCATCCATTTCTTCGTTACATCCGACTTCGACGTAGGTTAACTTATTCCCCTCTCAGCAGTATCCATATTCTCCCTCTTTTCCCTCTTTCGTTCGACTCCCATGACGAGATGACGATTCCACCGGCCGCTGCCGCGGCGGTTTTTCTAGCTTTGATCGTCGTTGCCGCGGAAGGGCTCGGTTCTGCGGCCACCATCGCCGTGATCCAGTCCTCGGGAACAGTCTGCGGCGTTCTTGCTGGAGATGGCAGAGAGAAAATCCGCTGCGCGCGTGTTGGGCAGCCGGTGCTGGCCATCGCTCCAAAATTGTCCTTTAAAGAGATTTCTGGCGGACGAGACTTCTTTTGCGGGCTGAGTTCGGGAGGCCTCAGAATCTTTTGCTGGGCAATAAAAAACTTCTCTGCCGGATTGGTATCCACAAAGCGGATTTATAACGGTCCTTTCCCACTCGCCGATCTCAGCGTAGGCGTGAATCAAGTGTGCGCCTTGGATAAGAATCGAACCAAAGTTCTGTGCTGGCGGGGTGATGGTAGCTTTCCGGCGAGCGTTGCAGGAGAATACCGATCGCTGACGTCGGGGAGAGGGTTTTCGTGCGGAATTGGGATTGACAACCGCGTGAAGTGCTGGGGAGGGCGTGGTACAGAGTTCCAAAATTCTTTTGGTAACATCACGATGCAGAGCATTGTTGCAGGGGACTCGCATGTCTGCGGAATTGGTCTTACTGGATTCTTAATCTGTAAGGGGAGCAATAGTTCCGGTCAATTAAATGTTCCCTCAGGTGGTGCTTTCGAGTTCTCCGGCTTGGCTCTCGGTTTGAATCACTCTTGTGTGATCAAGCAGCCAAATGGTACCGTGCTCTGCTGGGGCGCTGATGCCGGTGGAGTTTGGAGTTACAGTCAAGAAAATAGCATGGGTTTTGAGTTCATCGTCGCCGGCGATGACCTTACTTGCGGGGTGATAACCGATAATTTCACGGTGATGTGTTGGAATGCTGGTGGGATCAATCATTCCTACTTAGCTCTCCCTCTACCCCAAATTCTTCCCGGTAGATGTGTTGTCGAGGAGAGTTCCTGCAAATGTGGCGTTTTTCCCGATTCAGAATCTCTCTGTTCAGATTCTGGCGTCATTTGCAAGTCCTGCGGGGCTCCTTTTATATCTCAACCGCCGCCCGAGCCGCCCTCTCAGCCGGCATCACCTCCCCCTGTGCCGGAATCCGCGCCGATTTTCTCAAAGTCGACCAAAGGATGGCTGGCCTTCTGTATCACTGGTTCCGTCGGAGGCTTGGTCGCCATATTCAGCATTCTATGCTGCATATGGAGCGCCGTTTGCCGGAATAAAAAAGTTCACAATTCCAGCAAGGCCTCACAGCCGGCCATTTTGACCGCAGGAAACATCCCTACCAACTCCGCGCAGTCTTCCATCAGCATTCCCGCTCCCTTAATCTCCCCCTCTGGTTCAAGATCCAGAGTCCTCCGCCGCTATATCTCCCGCGCCACGGGCAGCCATCGCAGGGGACCATCATCCTTCAAAGAACGCGCGGAAGAGTTCACCTTCGACGACCTCGCCACCGCCACCAACAACTTTTCTCTCGAATGCCGCATAGGCACCGGAAGCTTCGGCACGGTCTACAAAGGCATGCTCAAAAACAACCGGGAAGTAGCGATCAAACGCGGCGAGCTCAGATCAAGCCTAAGAAACAAAAAATTTCTGGAAAAGGAGAGAGCTTTTCAATCCGAACTCGTGTTCCTTTCTCGCCTTCATCACAAACATTTGGTAGACTTGGTTGGGTACTGTGAGGAAAGAGACGAAAGACTTCTCGTTTACGAGTACATGAAAAACGGCGCCTTGTTCGACCACCTCCACTCCAGAACCGGCACAGAAACAGGACCAATGGACTCTTGGAGAATGAGAATAAAGGTCCTCCTCGACGCAGCTCGAGGAATCGAATATCTACACAACTATGCCGTCCCCCCAATCATACACCGAGACATTAAATCTTCAAACATCTTGCTTGACGGGGACTGGGTGGCGAGGGTTTCGGACTTCGGTCTATCACTGATGGGCCCGGAAGCCGAAGAGGCTCACCCTTCAATGATGGCAGCTGGGACGATGGGTTACATAGACCCGGAGTACTACGGTGGGATTCAGCAACTGACGACAAAGAGCGACGTTTACGGCTTCGGGGTAGTGATGCTTGAAATTTTAACGGGAAGGAGGGCGATATTTCGGGAGGAAGGGGAAGAGTGCGGGGAGCCGGTGAGCGTGGTGGAGTACGCGGCGCCGATAATTGATGACGGGGAGGCGTGGAGAGTGCTTGACCGGCGAATGCCGCGGCCGGAGCTGCGGGAGGCGGAGGCGGTGGAGCTGCTGGCTTACACTGCCGTGCATTGCGTAAGCATGAAAGGAAAGGATCGACCGACCATTACGGACGTTGTGATGAACCTCGAAAGCGCGCTCGCGCTCTGCGATACTAGGAAGGAGGACAGCTGGTCAAGCTCAAATATGTCATTCTCTTCTAGGGATTGATTAGTTTCCATTTTTTTAGAGGATTGAATTCAAGACTGCCGACATATTTGTTTATAAAATTGAAACGAGTTTTGTTGTTGATATAAATTTTCTGATTTTTTTAAATTTTTTTTGATATACGATTGATTCTGATTTAAACATTTGAGCCGTGCTGTACATTTCAGGCAGACATATATAGAAGGAATGAATAGAATTTTAAGATTTATGCTTCACAAAATATCAGTTATTATTAGAACATCTGTTCGTTTGCATCATATAAAAGTCTGCGATTTGTAGCCCATTGGTTTGAGATGAAGTCTTCCTGATTAAAATGAAGGAAGGAAGCTGAAAAAAATATTAAAGCAAACTTGCAGTCTTCTTGGTGTTGAACCAAGAAGTGCTATAGCCCTAAAAGGTTATTGAACTACATGAAAATGCTATGCCAACTTTGCTGTCATCTTGATGTTGAAGGCACCCATGTAGGGATTCCACTTCCACTAATTACAAATGTTGTAGCTAATCTTACATTCTTCTTGATGTTGAATCACCTCTTGATCCGGAGGATTCTTGAAGAGAAATGGGAGAGAAGGACAGGGGGGAGAGATCACAACTCTTGGAGAGAGAACAATACAGAACTTTATTTCTTGACTTACTCACCAACAGTACAAGGCAATTCCTATTTATAAAACTAATTAACATCCTATAGGAGCAAAGCAGTAAGATGCAAAACTAACATACAAATCTTGACCAAAAATTAATAATCTCCATCTTGATCCAAATTAAAAAAAATTGAGAGAACACATGTTGTCAACAAGAACAGTGCAAAAAAGCCTCCACTACGTGTTCACTTCTCCTCCATCTTCTATTCGCAAAGAAAAACAAAGGAAAAGCCTTCCCCATTGGTTGCTTATTCTTCCTCCACCTATTTGCTTGAAATCGCTTTTGCTATGACACATTGGCTCTTGCTCCATTTCCAATATCCTGAGCAGGTCTCCCACACCTAACCTGAACTACTGCATGATCTTCTCCCTCATGTGGCTTTCTCATATTTAGCTAGCATCTCACAACCTAGAATCATTTCCCCATTATATTTCGCTTACGCCTTAGCACGCTCCTGCCTGCTCAAACTTTCCACCCAAAACCTTACTACAGTTGTAATTTGATTTCTTCAATACACTACGTGGTTTCTTCATAGTTGCAACTCCACACAATTTTCTAGCCTCTGGATAGAGAGTCACCACCTAATAAAAATTTAATACCTAGATTTGATTTCTTACACAAGCTTGTTTTGATTGAAAAGTGTTGGAGTTTTGATAAGATTAATTTTCTTTGGGAGAATTTAATTTCTAAAATTTTAATTTTAAAATCAAATACGTCATTATAAATAATATATCATCTTAGAAGGCGAACATATCATTCCCTAATGAGTTCGAATTACAAAAATTCAAGTTCATCCTGATAATCATTATCAAACTCAGGAAACGACAACATATGGTTCTGAAGGGTCAAAATGATGTTTGATTGTGTGTTTGATTATATTAATATGGATGAGGAATCATTAATTTCATAATCTAATTCATGATAATGGAATAATATATCCTCCCAGAGAAAGAATATATCATTTACTGCCAATTATTTAAAAATGACGATAATGATCATTGAATTTTATTTTTTCCAAAGAGAATTAATTGAATTTTCTATGAGCGCAAGCCCTTGTTGTTAATTACATCGTAAAAAATTAAAGTTTCTCAGGAATACTCTCGAATGAAATAATGGTAAAAATTTTATTTAAGATTCTCAAAGATTAATATCAATGGCGGTGAGGATTGAAATTTTCAATAGGGATCATCAAAATGAAACACTTATTTCTGGAGGTCAAAGGAGAAAAGGTAGAAGGTGTCTTGTGATTTTGAAACATTTTAGAAGCACCACATTCTATCTTTAGTGTTGGACTTAAATTTGAATTAAGAGATATTTAATTTGAATTTCCAATTTTATTAGAAGGTTGAGATTAACTTCCTAAAGGTTAAGATCTTATAGTCTAAACCTACCTCAAAATTTAAGTCTAAATTGGATACTATAAATTAGTAACCCAAACCTAACTAATGTAGTGCAAACTTGGATTTGTCTCAGCCTAGATTAGGGAGTTAGCTAACCACATAGGTGCTTTAAAATCATGACTCTAGACACTTATAAAATAGCGGTAGGGATGTTGTTTAATTAAGTTTAAGGAATTAGGGCAGACATCTAAAGCGGATCCTAATTGGCCCCTTAACTGTTGTTTGGTAAATTGATGCTTGAATAAAATGTAATTAAATTTTTATACACTTTTAATTTTATATCTAATGCAATACATGCTAGTTGACTTGATGAATGCTTAAAATCAAATATTAAATAACTTTAAAATTAGGCTTATAAAATAAATTTTATACTAAGGAATGTATAACTTCCCCTTGACAAGACTGCATCTTAATAGGTCAGACCACCTAAAAGAACCCATAGGCAGGGAGGTGCCTAATAAAGATGAGAAGTATTCAAAATGTATGCCAAAAAGACTCTTAGCGATCCCGAGCTTACTTCATAAAATGCTAAAATTTCTATCTAATCTTAAATATTTTAAATTTAATTAATGTAGAAAAATCTTTTTAATATACCCACATGAGCCTAAGTTAAATCAAAAGAGGCATGCAGTCGAAAAAAGTTAGAAAAGACATGCAATTTCTATAATGCAATTAAATTAAACAAATTAATTAAATTTATTAAATTGAATGTCCATATAGGAAGTACCATTTAATATTATAACTCAATATTTTGTAAAAAGTAATGTGGCCGGGTACCATTAACAATAAGCCCGAAATTTTAATCCTAAGGCACAAGCGACTTTGAGAAAGAGATTCTTCTAGTTATTTACTTCTTCATCCTTTCATGGGCTCCTAATTGGATCCATCAGGTTCGATTATCCAAATTAAAAAAAATTCCCTCGAAAGGCGTGTTATCTCTTCTCTTTGGATAATTTAAAGTTATCCTAATTTGAATCTCCAAATGGAAAGGAACTCTTCCCTAAGGGACGTACCTTCCTCTTTGGATTCCAAATTACATGTTTAACATCTCATCTCAAAGTACTTTTATAATACTTGTACAACTCAATTACATCAAATTATATTTGAAAATTAAAATAAAAGTATAGACTCAAATAATATATAAGGTTATCCTAAACAGTCATAATTAAATCATCTCAAGTGGTTAATATTAATAAAAAAATTAAAATACTCAAATCACAACCACACTTGGCCATGCTCTTTTAATTCTTAAATGGAGACTTGGCATTTACAGCACCTATAAAAAATATTATTAATTTAAAGCTTATTTTTTATTTTGCCCACTTTACTTTTAATGTCATGTATGAGCATGGTTATATGCATAAGATTGTATTAGCATTTAAATTGCCCTTAACATAAGGGTAAATCTAACGCCCATCATGTCAATATACAAATTTCATAAACAATTACATTAATTTATACTAGCAACCAACATGCAGTAAAAATCACTAAAAATATGTCATACAAAAAATGTAAACACCAGCCAAGACTAAGATTAGAATTGGTTGTTCTAGCAAACTATTTAAAGTGTGTGAAATAGATGGTGTGGTTTGGATATGTCATGTGTTGGGCAATTAGTTAAAGTTGTTTAATGTTTTGTTTGTTGAAAGGCTTAAGAGAAAATTCAATTAAAGTTTAAATATTAATTATTTAGAATTAATTTTAAGATGTATTTTTAAAGTTAAATGACTATCACTTTTATTGCTCACCAGGACCGTGAAGTTTATTTCACCTTTATTGGGGCTAAGTTAATAGCCTCATTGGCCTATATTACCTAGTGGTAATTGATATAATTAAATGAATTGAATCAATTAATGTTTGAAGGTTCATGAATTTTAATTATATTTAATTAGTTGCTATTTTTAAAGTTGGAATAAGATTTTCTAGATTTTAAAATCAAATATTGAAATTTTCTAGAATTATTTAAATTTTTTAAATGCCTTAATTAAATGGGTCAAAAATTGACTTTTAGATTAAGATTAATTTCTAGAGAGTTACTACTTTTGTTAAATAATAGACCTTAAGATTAATTAGACTATAAGTTTATTGAATTTGGATTTTTTTATATTTAGTTATGAATTTTTAAAGTTTTGACTTAAAATTTATTAAATATTTGACATTTCAAATCTGAATTATTTTTGGTGGATTGACATTTTTAGTAAATATTAGATCCCAAATAGAGTCTAATGCCTTTGAGTTTGCTAAATTTAGAAAATTTTGAAATTAGCTCCAAAGTTAAGAAATGATCTAAGGAGATGTTATAAATTGTTCGGAATTTTTTAAAAATTATTATTATTTTTTAATTAATTAAATTAATTAAATATATATTTTTTATTAAAATTAATAAAGTTTAAAATTAAAGTCTAGTCGATGGGATTTTTTTTATTTGATTAAGGGTTAAATTTTAATTAGTTAGAGTAATTATGTATAATTTTTAGATTTCAATTTAATTTATTCAAATTTTTAGAAGTTTTAAGGCTTAATTAAAGCATTAAAATTAAGTTAATCCAGTTATAGCCTTAATGATTTTTAAAACTTGTGAGAATTTTCCTATAGACTAGAGGTCTCACTAAGTTTAAATGTTTAAAATTTCAAACTTATTAGACATGCATTATATTTTCTAAAATTAATCAAAATTTTCTATACAAATATCCCTAATTTTTGTCCTTAAGGTGTGACTATGTTAGCTAGGCTTAAATAAATGTCACTAACCCTTGAAGAAATATATATAAATGCACACAAACACAATCAATTCCTAAATCTAGGAGAGCCTAAGCTAAGTGTAAGTGTGTGCATCCTAGACATGCATGCAAAAATTGAGGGAAATTGGAAAATATAATACTTTGATTAGTGAATAGTCGGAACACAACTATTTACTAATATTTCCCCATCAATTCTATTCACATAGGCTTAAGTTATGCTCAAAATTCCATGAATAACTCAACGCTCTTGAAATTTAACATATATATATATATATATATATATATATATATAGAAGATAATTTGAAAATAATCTTAAAATAGTTTTTAAAAATTAATTAATAATGTGCAAATATTTTAAAATGAAAATTTGTAATTTTTTTAAAATTATTTAAGTAAATATTTAATTATAATTTAATTAAATATTTAAAATATATAAAATATCTCAAATTGATTTTTATTTTGAAATAAAATATTTCATTTAATATTTAAAATACTTAAATATAAAAATTAAAATTTTTAAAACATTTAAATAAATATTTAATTTAATATTAAAATTATTTATAATATATTAGTTATTTAAAATTAATCTTAATTTTTATAAGAATATTTAAATATTTTTTATGATTAATTCATAATTTTTAAAATACACTTTTGAAAATTATTTAAGTTAAAATTAATAAAACTTAATCAAATATTAAAATATTAAAATATTAAATTTCTTTAAAATATTTAAATAAAATACCTTACATACAATTTTATTTTTAAATAAAACATTTTAGAAATTTTATCTCATTATTTAAAGTGGATTTAAAATAAAATTTAAAATTTTCAAAATATATGTACATATACTTAAGTAAATATTAATTAAAATTTAAATCTTTAAAATTTTAAAATAATTTAAAATATATTGAATATTTTAAATTTATATTAGAGGGTCAAAATATGAACAATTTTATATAATATATTATTATTTTGGATTTATATTTAATTTTTTATAAATTTTTGAGGAAAAATTTGTTTTAAAATCATGTAAAAATAATTTTTAATAAAAAAAGATTTTGGCAGCACCACCGACAGTGGAGGGTTACTTGGCGTGCTCTGATTCATCTGTTCAAAACACATGATAATGATTGCTTGTAGTGATGTTAAATGTAAATTATTACGTCGCCGATAATCATTTGCATTTAACATGTAGCGGCGGTGGGGTTCACATGTCTTCTATTTGTTTGTGTTACCAACATTACCGTGCCGTTGGATCATCTGCGGTTTGGAATGGAGGGTCCTGATCTCGTTGGACGAAGTAAATGATCACAGGGACATATTCACAATTTGAAAATGTTGGAGAACTACATGAGTAGAACCGTTGATTATAGGATCAACGGTTCTGATCTCCCGTAAATAATAACTTACGAAAACCAAAACCTAGAACATGTTTTTGAGCTCATTCTCCTCATACAGTCAACAAAAGTAAATGAAATTTTAGACAAAGATCTTGCTAGTGAAGGGCATTCTTGGGGGATTAAAATTGCTTCTTAAAATGAGCTTTAAAGAAAGCTAATTAACCCTAAGTGTCCTAAGCTGGGGTTTAGAAATTTACCCAACATAACTGGTCGATTTGGCTAATCTTGGGCTCTGTGAGCTTATAAATTGTCCACACTTATTTCCCTAGTTGAAGTTGTGGCTTAAAACCCTTCAGATCAAAAGATATTGAGCCTTGACGGATTTGGGCCTCGGCTAGCCAGAGAAGTCACCATCGGCGGCCTTGACTGGTGAGATTTTGCTGTGGATGTTAGGAGGAGAGTTGTAGAGCTCAAATGAAAAATAATCACGGTTTGGGAGGGCTTGAGTGATGAGATATTGGACCTTGAGTGAATAAGGTCTTTTTTACTCGGCCTCTCATAAAATGCTTACCATATGTCCTAGGGAGGTTAGAAAGGCAGGACAAGGACAATGGCAAGGTCATAACTTAAAAAGCTCTCCTTGCTTTTAAATGGGGAGGGGATCATAAGATTGAGCTTAAGATTAAACCAGAGATTAACAACTTCTTGAGAACTTTCTAGAAAAACTTTATGGCTGTAAGAAACATTTAATATAGAGTGGGTTAGCTCATTAGGGCTAATTTCACCATTTAAAACTCATTTGCTCATTTGTTGACTATGTTGACTAGTCAATAATCCAATTGACTACTGAGGTGGCAAGGGAGAGGTCTTAAGTGCTGGTGAGATGATTTAAAAGAAGTATAAGGCCATATAGTTAGGGTTTGAATGAAAGTATGAGAACTCAAATGGTTTGACTAAGCTTTAATGAGTTGACCAAGTTAACTCCATTATGGCTTGATTTGGGGTGAGCTAAAAAATGTTCAAAGCATGAAGTGAAATGAATTTAAAGGTCTCCAAAGTATTAAGGTTGAAGTTTGAAAGGAAGGGCATATGGCTTAATCATAAAATAAGATTTAACTAAGTCAAATCAAAGTGAGTTGATTTCAAAAAAAATTTAATGTATTTGAATCACTCTTTGATGTGAGCTTGAGGGTTTCGAGATTTAAAGAGCTTGAACTGAATGGTTGAGGTGATTTTGAACCAAAAGTCATGTTTTACAAGATTTGGGCTCAGTTAACCAAGTAAATTGCTTATTGGGTCAATAGGCCTAATTAAGTCCAAACCACTTAGGGATGTGGCCATAGGAATTTGAGTAGGTTTGGTGCTGATTTGGGGTTAGATTCAACATAAGAAAGCTTAAGGATTGATTTGATCAACCTAGGTTGACTTAGTCAACTAGGTTGACCTAGGGCTAGGATTTGAGTTCAATAGGTTTGAAATGATGTTTTGAGACTGTTGGAGATGATCTCAGGGTCTGGGGAGATCATTTCAATCAAATTGACTGTTTAGACCCATTAAGGCCTATTTGGTCAAACTAGGTTGACTTGGTCAACCTAGTTGACCCAGGACTTGAGATTGGGTCCTATATGTTAGGTTTGATGTTTGAAATCTACAGGAAGTGGTCTTATGTAAAGAGGATATCATTTGGGTTGAAATGAGTATTCAAACACCTTAGGGGTATTTTGGTCAAATTGGTTGACTTGGTCAACCTGGTTTAATTAGGGACAAGGCTTGAGTCCAATCTGCACCTAATGGAAATTAAAATGCATCGGAAAAGGTTCTTAGGCTTGATAAGAAAAAGGCAAGTTAAAGTTTAGAAGAAAATTCAAAATTGCCTTAAAGGGGCATTTTGGTCATTTTTACTCCTGGTCAAATGGGAATCAAAGTGGGTCTACCAAAATATAGTTTACTACTCAACATATCATAATAAATGATATGGATGTGGTTAGAGGCTTTAGATAAGGCTCTAAGGTCAAATTCTATAAGGGGACTGGTCAAGTGGCATAGGCCGTAAATATTTGAAGGTCTTATAGCCTTTGAATTTTAATCCATTTTTTGAGGTTAGAGGCCTTAGGTTGAGCTCAAATTTTTAGGGTAGAACCTAGGGACATGGTTATTCAATATGAAATTAATAGATTATAAATCTAGGGTTATTTGATAAGGGTTTGAAGTGATTGAAAAAACACTGAAAAAGGCTTTTAGGATAAGGCCTTTGAACCTTAGATCTTAATCTACAGATCAAGATTTAAACCCGGTTTTGGATTTAAATGATTAAAATAGAATTATCCAAATCAATTATGATCATTTTGATGATCATAAGTGATTGGATAGGGTTGAAGCAAGATTGGAGGCTTCATCAAGGTTTATGCTGGAATTAAGATCTAGGTATATTTAAATCTAGATCGGTTTGAAGTCTAGTTTGTGTTTAAATCTTGACTGATTTAATATCTAGATTGATCCTACGATCTAGGTAGATTTAGAGATTGGATACTTCTTATGGTCTAGATATATCCTAGGATTTGGATAGGTCTAGGGTCTAGATAGATTCTAGGGACTAGCTTGGTCCTAGTGGCCTAATACAAAAATGAGGTCAACAAAGCTAAACCTTTATAATCTTCTCATCCAGTTAGATGGATTGGATCTATTAATTTTAAGGAATGCAAATAAGAAGCCCTAGATTTCATGATTTTTTTCCTCGAGGCTACAAGACCTTCAAGCTCAATCTAGTTTTCCTCTCCTGCTCTCATCTCCCTCCCACTCGCTCCTCCCACTTAGTTTGACTCCTAGGTGGTGAAAACCCCGTTTATTCTTTTTAGGTCACACAACCACGCCCTTATCTTAACTATAAATTTACTGTATTGGCTCTAACCCCACACTTAGGCGACTGTGGCCATGCCTCACAACCTCTTGACCCGTAGCTCTCTATTCTCTCACCTGACCTTAGGCCCAATTTGATCTCCCAACTTTGACTCTAAATCACATTCTCACACCATCTACCTATCATTCTACCTTTTTTACATACCTGAGGCCAATTGAATAAGGTCTGCTCGCACAGTGCGACCTGAACAATCTTGTTCGACCCTTCTTTAACATGTGTTCACTTTACATGTGGCCCAACTTCCCATGTCCCTATGAAAATCTATGGCTTGCCTGACTTCTCGCCTTTGTGTGTCAGTGATACCTTTCTTATTGGCAAGAACACCTTCCTTCTTCCCCTTGATCACCTCCATTAGGCTTTGATACCATTTGTTAGGATTCTTGGAGGATTCTTGAAAGAAATGGGTGAGAAGGAAATGGAGAAGGGGAAGAGCTCATAGATCTTGGAGAGAAAACAAGATAGAATTTTTGTTTCTTAGCATACTCACCAACAATACAATGCCACCTCTATTTATAAAACTAATTAACATCCTATAGGGGAAAATTAGTAAAACCCAAAACTAACATATAAATCTTGACCAATAACTAATAGAGTGATTAGCTAATACTTGGTGGAAGGGCAGGTCAAGAGATTTCCTTAGGTTTATAAAATTTGGGGTGATGTATTGGATGTACTTCAATGACTAGAATTGATAGGAAATGATAGATGAATGCTTCTTCTCTATTTTTTAGAGTAGATAATAAGTGTTCATTAATTATATGGGTTTTGGATTTAAAATTAATCATGGTTGATATCCAATATTACCAAAAAATATTCTCTAAATGAGAGGTGAGAAGCTAAGTAAAATTCGAGTGAGAATGAGAGTAAGAAGAGCGATATGTATTCTGTAAGTCTGACATTAAATAAGATTTATTTTAAGAAAAATTAAAATATCTAAAAGCCCAAACTATGCATCTTGACCCCTTATTTATAGCAAGAGAGTATGAATAAGAGAGTTTTGTTAATGGCTACACATAAAAGTAAAGAGTAGTGAGAAGTGCAATGTATGGTGTTACTTATGATTGTGTTAAACATGCGGTCATACTGGTTTATGTCTGCATGCATCTCGACCTCTAATGCGAACCATTGTTCTATGGTGAGTCCATTATGAGAGTACTCATAAGTGAGTGTCATGGGAGAATTGTCAAGATAGGGTGTATCGAGTGAGTATGTGAAGGAAAATCCTCTGAACATGGTGGTGAGTCCATTGAGAATCAACTTAATCTTCTAGATATAAGAAGATGAGTCCTCTAGTATGAAGATGATCACAAGTAGAGGAAGCCTTTGGTTAAGAAACTATAATCATGGGCTTTCTCGGTGTGATTTTCCTATAGTAGGATTAGGGATGTCAACACTAGATGATGGGCCTTCATTGTGGATAAACAATTCTTATTGAGGTGAACGATGTCTAAGGATCATGTGAGTGTAGTCAAATCTTTATGGGAGACTTGCTAATGCCATTGAGTCCTTATCTTGGTCTGTCGAGATGATTCTTGGCATAAAATTCTTGCAAGGAGAGAGGTTGTGAATATACGGATTAATAGTGACCAACTTTAGTGTGTGGTCTCTTTCCCTTAGGGATGTGCTTCTTTGGGGTGATGTGACCACTTAGTGTGTGGTCTCTTTCCCTTAGGATTTGTCAAAGCTTTATGTTAGAGGAGGCTAAGTGGTATGGAACTATGAAGAAGATATAAATGAAGGTTACTATATCAAGAAAAAAATAGGATTTGATAATAACCCTTGTAAATGTAACACCATAAGAATTTTTAAGAATTACTTAGAATCAACAATAAAATGAGAACGTAGCACAGTACATTTCTAGAACCTATAACAAAAATAAAATCAAAACATGATATACATAAACAATATACTTGAAATCAATCATATATCTCAGCTAAAATAATCATGTTAATTAGAAATATAAATCATAGATATGTGATGGATCAACACTTATAAATTTATTATTAATTATTTTATAAATGACTTGTTCATTGATTTGTTAGGTCTTATCATTTTCATAATATATGTATGATGTCCTTGTATACATTTCATATGAATTCATGTCTTATTTCACTATACAATCTAAACATTCAAAGAATCCTATTCATTAAATGGAAGTACCTTATAAATATCTTATGGGTATTCTTCTCTTGATGTTGTACATTAATAACCCCCTTAATATCTAGAACTAATCTTCTACACTTGTAACTCATGTATCTTATATCTTTGTTTAGGTGTCTTATTCCAGTTCATGCCGAGCCAATTTATCTTCACTTAGACATACATATAAAAAATCTTATTTTCATAATCATTTAATATTTAATTCTTGATGAAAATGAATATATTATCACAACATGTATATTTGCATGTTAAAACAACAATTTCCAATATCACATGCTTGCCATATATATCAACAGAGATGCCTTCTTATTATTTTCCATATTCCAAATTGTTATACACTTTACACTGAAAAGCATACATATAACTCTAATCGATAAAATTCATGCTTGAACATATAAAAAGGTTTAGAAAATTTATATTTACAACATATAAGAAAGTATATGGTGAAAGTTACTTTATTCTTGAAATAGAAATATTTCAGAAATTTTGAGAGAGATAAGCCCAAGAAATCAATACTATTGAAAATAAAAATGGGGTTCAAGTTACCTATCATGATTAGAAAGTGTTTTATAGTAGATATGATGGACTAAAATGCTCAAGTATAGCTTATCTATGCTCTCTCCTCCTTCTCCTCTTCTTCCCCAACAAGCTAATTAAATGGAGGGGGGCGTAGTGTAGTGGCAGAGGATATTTAGATTAATAAACAAAAAATTTCATGTAGTATTTAACAATTCAATGCTAATGACCATAGTTGATATGTCATCACTTAGAGCCCCAACACTTTCATCACCACTCTGTTCGTCAGCACAACACTGTGGTGCTCCCATGAATTTTTTCCAAAATTTTGAAATTAATTAATTTTAAACCCTATTATAAATTTTATGTTATTACACCAACTACCATTAAAAAATTAATAAAATTTAAAAATAAATTTCTATATTTCTAGAACTTGCACTATAGTGCAAACTTCCACATTGTTGTAGTGCTTCTCAGAGGAAAATTCCACATCGATGATAAAGTGCTCAGCACCACATCATAACCTTTTCAAAGAGTCATAGTGTATCCTATTTTAAACCTAGTCTAATAGAGAGAGTGGAACCATAATTCCACCATTTAAGCTCCATAGTTCCCAAAAAGAAAATCATTTCAATACAAAATAGAGAGATTAGCCGCATAGTGCCTGACATACAACATCACAGTGCTCCAAGAGAGAATTTTGAATGCAACATTTTCTTTTCCAATTTAAACTATAATTATATTTAATGATTAGAATAAAAATAAATATGATTATAAGTTTTTATAGAAATTTAATAAGTCCTAAATAAACTTGAAATTCTTACCATATCTGATTCATGTCATTACTCTAAAAGTAGTTATTATATCCCCTCCTTTCTTAAAAAAATACCATCCTTGATATTTCAGTAAATGTACACATCACTCAATTTGATCTTGATATAGTTGTCTCCTTTCATTCTCTTTATCTCATGTGGCTTATCAATCAGTCCATTTCTTCCATCTGACCTTGAACAAAAAGATCTAGTTATTTCTTAGTTGTTTCACATGATATGTTAAAATATGTTCTAGTTCTTCCATATATATAAAATTAGGTTTTATCTCTGCTTCATCATCAAGAACTTTGTGGCCATGATCAATAAGCAAATATCTGAGTACAACCATATGGAACACAATATGCACCTGAGATATATGATCAAACAATGATAATATGAAAGTAGAATTCACAAATCTACCAGTTATTTCAAAAGATCCAATGTATTTTGAACTCAATTTTTATTATGTACCAAATATGCTCACATCTTTTAAAGGACAAAATTTTGAAAATACAAAATCCATTACCTAAAATTCATCATCCCAATGTATCCCCTTATAATAATTTCTCTAATTGTATTGGGTTACTATTAGTCTATCCCTTATTAATTAGATCTTCTCACTAGCATTATCTACGTTTTCAAGACCCATTAGTTGCCTCTCATCCTCCACTATATAAGACAAATGTATCCTACATCTTTTACCATACAGTGCTTCATTTGATGTCACATGAATGTTGGATTAAAAATTAATATTGTAAGTGAATTTAATCAAATGAACATGATCTTCCCAACTTTCTCTAAAATCTTGCACACATAATCTTAGAAAGAACTCAAGCACTGAAATAGTTCTGTCAGAATGACCATCTATTTGATGGTGAAAAGTTATACTAAGATTTAGTTGAGAAATTGGCATATTTGTATGTACTTAAGGTTGTTAGATAACATGGGATGCTGAGGGTTATTTTTTCTAATGTTGAACATCGATTTACTTCAAAATTATGTAGTGGATTTCATTAGGAACAAAAGAATTAGGTGGTGAACATTTTTGATTATTTGATGGTATAATTGACTGATACATT
Source organism: Dendrobium nobile (assembly GCA_022539455.1). Taxonomy (NCBI): domain Eukaryota; kingdom Viridiplantae; phylum Streptophyta; class Magnoliopsida; order Asparagales; family Orchidaceae; genus Dendrobium; species Dendrobium nobile. Next base: position 19,239,096 of record CM039732.1, on the reverse strand, counting down.
GATTAAATGAATAACATTGATTGTAAAGCATCCAAAACCCCTTTTTTACAAATAATGTCATAAAAAAAGGGAGACTGAATGTACGGTCTATTTCAATTTCTTTCAAGAAGTAATATAAGGGAGTGGTTTTGTGTTATGCCTTCATGTTTATTAATTTTTTTATTCCTCTATATTTAATGAAGATGAAAAATAGTAACATTTTTTTTTTCTTTTGTGTTGGATGATAATAAAGAAAAGTATTTATTTTCATATTTAGATAACATTTGTTTCTTTTAAATTCTTGTAAATAATGATGATGGCAGTTAACTTCATTATATTACTAACCATAGCATAACAAAATAATTCACTCTATATTTGAATTAAGATGAAAGACATGACCTCTTTCCATAAATGAAATACTACTTTCTATTCTTTATGTAAAAATGTTAATGAATGTCATCTCCACGATTTGTGGAGAGGTCTTGATTAATTCTCGCTTATAAGTCATCTCCACCTTGCAATTAAATTTATTTTATTTATATTTTATTTATATCAATATCATGTAGATTATTTCTCCATGGGATGCTTGGAATGTTTCTTCTCTCTTTCTCATATATATATATATATATATATATATATATATATATATATATATATATATATATATATATATATATATATATATATATATATATATATATATATATATATATATATATATATATATATATATATATATATATATATATATATATGGTCTTAGTTTGAGATCTCCCCTTGATTAGTGAATATATTTTTCATGGTGGTTCCCATGTATACTTTCTTTGGATAAAAAAAAGTCATTAAAATATCTTAATTTTCTTTCCATCTTTTGTACCACGTTTTCCTCAAACTGTTTGGATTCATTATATAATTCCAAACCATAATTTCTTTAGCCCATGATGTTAGCTCCCATATATTAACCCTAAAGTATTCTACCTCTTATGTTCTCCAATATATCCACAACCTTGACTCCCTTAAAAAAGAGCTTGACTACGACCTCTAGCTCACTTAATCCTGCGCTCTCTCCATAAAATCTTATATATAGAAACCCCCTATTAATAACTCTCAAAAAACTTAAAGACTCTTTTTTTCTATAACATCTTAAACCATCACTCCTCCCAAAAATTATTCTTGCATCACTACAACTACATCATAATGAAAAGGGGTTCTACCCATAATAAAATTTCATAAAATTATCATAGTTTTGTTGCTACCAACAAGCCACACCTTCAGTAAAGTAGACACGCTTTGCACGATCTGTTTGAGTGATCTCTTTGATTCATTATAATGTTAACTTAGAACTTTGTGTTGGAAATAAAAAGAGATGAAAAATAATTTCTTCACCTTCAGATTACATGTAAAATTATCGAAAGAATTAGTGAAAACATATTTGAATCCATTAAAATGCAAAATTAAGATTTATGGTTTTCCAAATTTGAAGAAGTGTTCTCGATAAAGAAAATGAGAACTAACTACTTAAATTGGGACCACACCCATATTTATGCTTTTATCATATTTATTTTATTTCAACTTCTCATTAAAATAAAATATAATATATGGTTTCTACACAATAGCTAATATAATATGCCCATATTTATACAAAATTAAATGTGAAGTTATATAGGACAAAATTAATTTAATTATTAAGTAGATCCCAAATTTAATTAGCTAAATTATTGATAGAAACTAAAAAATAATATAAAGTTTATGTATGTATGTATATATACACACACACACACACACACACACACACACACACACATACATACATACATACATATATACATACATATATGGACTCACATATATAAAATTTTCCAATAATCTCCCACTTGGCCATGCACACACACACACACACATAATTAAAAAATCACTAGTGCTCAATTTATGCTATCTTTACTGAATAACATCTTTAGACAATCCGATACATCATTCATATAAATATAAAATCAATGCAACCTTTATTAAAATTCTTCATAATAAAATTTATTAATGCTCGCTATATTAAAATTATTAATGATATAGATAAAGAATGGATATGTAGAATTAAAATTTCATGTAATATGATCTCTTAACATGCATATTTTTAATTAATTCAATCTTATAACTTAAAATAGTTATCAACACAGTTTCAATACTATATGCTAAATTGCAATTGAAACTAAGTAACTTTACTTTATAGTTTTTAGTCAATAATATAGTAACAAAACTATTATTTAATCAAAAAAATATATATTTAAAACAATTTACCATTGCAAATAAGCTCCCAAAAAGCAATCAAATCATCAAAATAACTTACACCCATGTGATCCTCATGCTCATGAAATACCTTAGGTGGTAATTATTTTGTAAGGTGGATATGCAACATAAGATTTTTACAAATATATTCAATAGAAACTTGAGAACTCTTTCCTTCACAACAAAAATTTTTATGTTAATGTGCTTTGATTTTAAGGAACTCCTATTAATTTTGGAATATAAGTCATTTCCTTTATTATCACAATTTCTCTTTAATTATACCAGAATGTCATCAATAATATGTAAAATTATAATAAAATTTCACAACCATATTCTTTTATATGTTTCCTCATAATAAGCTATAAATTCAACTTCCATTGAAAAAGATGCTATAAATGTTTATTTGACATTTCTTAAAGATACAACTCCTCTAATTAATATGAAAATATAACCAGATCTAGATCTTCTGCTATTAAGGAGATATGCAAAATTGGAGTCAAAATACCCCATGATCTCTAAATGATCAGCTATATGATATTTGAGCATAATTTTTTTTTTATTCTTTTAGATACTGAAGAACTCTTTTTACTACTTTACAATGATCTATTAATAGGTTACTTAAATATCTACCAAGTATTCCAATAATGTACACAATATCTAGATGCATAACAACTTGAGCATATATAAGAGTCCCTACTACTAATACATAAGAAATCTTATCCATCTCTTGCATTTCTATTTTATTTATTGAGTATTGAAGCATACTAAATTTATCCCATTAACTAATGGGTATATCTCCTGGTGCATAATATTTCATACCAAACCAACTAAACACTTTATCAATATATATCATTTGTGATAAGCCAAGTATAACATGAGAGCAATCTAGATAAACCTATATACCCAACACAAATGATGCATTTTCAAGATCCTTCATTTTAAATTTATTTGAAAAAAGTATACTAGTTTATGTAATAAGCCTATATTATTAATTGTTAAATGAATTCATCATTACATAACACCAGGAGAATAAACTTACTCCCATTAATCTTATGATAAATTCATTGATCAACCATACATATTTTTTAAATCAAAGAAGTGATCACTTGATCAAACTTTTTATACCATCAATGAGATGATATCTTTAAACCATATATGAATTTCTTTAATTTGCATACCATATGTGTTGAATATGAAGATTTAAATTTTTTTGGTTGCATCATATATATTATTTATTTGATTTCACCATTTTAAACATAGTTTTTTTCTCCATTTAATATATCTTCAAATCATAATGAGCTACAAGTGTCATATTGATTCTAAAGGATCTTTTGTTGAAACAAAAGAGAATGTCTGTTTATAATCAAATTCTTCCTTTTGAGTGAAACCTTTAGCAATTAGGCATTCCTTTTATCTTTCAATATTATCATTTGAATCCTATTCGATTTTAAAAATCTATTTACAACCAATTAACTTTACACCTTTAGACAATTCTATAAAATCCCATAATCATTGTCTTGCATTGATTTCATCTAATATTTCATGACCACTCTCCACTATTAGGAGCTACAAAATTATTTAACTTGACTAAAAGAGATTGGGCATCTTCCACTGTCATATCAAACTCATATTCTTGGAGATACATTATTTAATAAACTAGAATCATTATTCTCCTATCCTTAGTGGATCTTCTCTATGACACTTCAATTTGAGGTTATTGTGATCCTTCTAGATGAGTAGGAGATAACTAAAGAATATTTTGATTATCTAAATTTATAATATGAATAATTAAATATAATTAATTGATCATTTTTATTGTAAATATATGAATAGTAATATATTCCTCTTTAAAATTAATATATTTGAGATTGCATTGCCAAATACACGGCATCGATTGTGCCAATGACATCTGTACAAGAAGGCACCTTCAAAGGTTTTGTGCTTTAACAACAACAACAGAGTTAAATTCTTATTTTTTTTACTGTTTTAAGCAATGTGATTCTGTGGAGGAATTTGAGAGAAAATGAACTGAAATGATCTCAGAAGGAAACCTGCAAAGCCATTAATGATTGAATAATCTCTACAAAATCAAGCAGAAGTGGTCAACTGCATTCAACAAAGATTGTTTTAACATTGGCATTTTATTAACCCAATGTAGTGAGTCAACCAATCATGTATGCCATGGTTATTCCAAGCCAACAAGTACTATCACAGAGTGTTTCTTTGGTTTCGAAAAGGTGATGAGGACTTGGCATCGAAATGAACAAGATGAAAAATTTAGATGTAGTCAAACAGATATAGAGCCATATATGAAAAGTAGCCCAATATTAAAGCAAGCTGCAAAATTTTATTCAAGAAGTTGTATTCATTTTTTGAAGAGGAGTTTTTATATGGACTTGGTGGATTAAACATTGAACATTCCTCATCGGATTTATCAAGATTTTCTGTAATGAACATAGACAACTCCACTGATTCACACAATTGGATTATCAATTTTAATTCATTAGAATGTACCATTGAATGCAGCTGTGTAAAGTTCAAAATGATGGGTATATTATATTCTCATTGCATGAGAGTTATGAGACAGTTAGATACTATTAATATTCCTATTAAATATTTACTTCCAAGGTGGTCTGCCAATGCTCGAAAAGATTTATATTCTAGTGGAAGAATCCCATGTCTCGGCATCAATGCTTCCCAACCTATTGAGTCCACCAACATGATGTTCAGAAATTATATATGCCATTTTGCATATAAAATTAGCACAAAAGTACAAGGTAATGAGGATGCTGAATTGTGTGTGATAGATTGTCTTAGAACATTGGCTGAAAAAGTGCATTTCATCAAGCTTAGCAGAAAGAACAAACCAATTTGTGGAGTAGGTAAAGAAATTATTAAGGATCCCAAGAAGTGCAGGCCAAAGGGCGTATCAAATGCTAGATTGAAGGATCACTGGGAGAAAAGGAAGACCAAAAAATAAAAACAAACAGCGAGGAATCCTCCAACAATCATACACTTTACAAATCCAGATCCAGGTAGTCAATCGTCATTCATGTAATCTCTGAATTTGGAGATATTTCTATTTTGAATATGACATTCTCATTGCTTATGTGGAGTTCACATTTTTTTGGTCTTCCTAGTAATGGTAAAAATTGGTAGTATTATTCTAATACCAAGCTTACAACTAATACCGAGTTATACCTATTTGTTTTCAAAATGGTCGGTATTAGTCAATTTTTTTACTCGGTACTTGATTACAAAAGTCTGTATTGCTCGGTATTCGTACCATACTGAACTGCACTAACTCGGTACTGAGCAAATTTTAACATATACCAAGCAGTACCTATCAAATAACTTGGTACCGAGCATTTTTTAACTAATACCGAGCAGTACCTGTCAAATAACTTGGTTCCGAGCATATTTTAACTAATACCGAGCATTACCTATCAAATAACTTGGTACCATGCATATTTCAACTAATACCGAGCAATACCGCTCTATTTTCCTTTTGCTTGATTTTCGTACAATTTAGTACTCGGTACGTGTCAAATATTAATTTGTAATGCTTTCAAATTTTGTTAAGAAAACCAAATTATTATTTTACATTAATAATGCGCAAGAAATATACAAATTAACGCACCATTTATAGAGTAATCTAATGAATTTTAGTACATAACAGGGCATATGCTAGTTCTGCCCTGAATAATGGCATTCTAGATTGCCAGTCTTTATAAAGATACCATTGCATAGGTTCCTGCTGTATAACAACTTCCATATATTTACAAACAAACATGCCGCAGTCCACGTTGTTACTTTGCGTTGGTACATTTCTAAATCCCTTGATCGGCCATTTCATGATATTGTAGTCGAAAGCGTGCTTTGCATCGTTGTAGAAATGAGAAATCTGGAAATTTTAAAATATATTAACAGACAATGTTGTTACTAATAAAATAAAAATTAAAGGTGAGTATTACTTACAACTTCTGGGAGTACGCCTTTGTGTTTTTTATTCGGCAATGAATCATAGAACTCCCACCGTTTCTTTTTCAAATTGCATACAAGCAGTGTCCAATGTTTTTCGTTTATTATTGGAATAAAGAACAATTTGACATTCCTAATAACGGTTATGTCAATATGAGATACGAAGCTAGTTGTAATCGTCTCTTTATTTTGTACGTAGTAACCCTAGAGCAGATAAAATACTACTGCTGATTAAAACCGTATACTAAACATGTTTAGAACTAATAATTACAAATGGCATACTAACCCAATAGAAACTTGAAACATAAAGAAATGGCTGATTAAGCCCTGGGCAAAGTTCATTTTTTTAGAAAAGTAAATGAGCAAAAGCATCCACATGATTGTTGTCAAGCTCCTCGCACAACAATAACTAGTCCAATTGACTTCTAAAAATTGTTATATTTCCAAATTCAAAAATAGTATCATTCCTGGATAATTCAAAAAACATAAATTAAATAGAATAATAAAACCAAAATATAATATATTAAATTACGATATTACTCGGTATTTCTCGGTATAATGCAGTAAAATATCAATAAATTTACTATAAATCATATGATTGATATAGTACCGAGTAGATTAGACATAATACCGAGTAGAACTGATTATTAAAGCTCGGTATTACTCGGTACTTGCTCGATATAATGCCTGAAATAATAGTAAATTTGCTTTAAATCATATAATTGATATATTACCGAGTAGATTAGACATAATACCGAGTAGAACCGATTATTATAGCTTGGTATTGCTCGGTACTTGCTCGATATAATGCCTGAAATAATAGTAAAGTTACTACAAATCATATGATTGATATAGTACCGAGTAGATTAGACATAATACCGAGCAGAACCGATCATTCAATAACATAATACTTGGTATTACTCGGTATTGACACATTTCAATCGGTATAAGCATAATACTCACTTATCCTTTAACTGTTTCAGGCAATTATCAATGTATATACGTTTGTCTTCAGTTATTAGTGATCGACCAGGGTAATCAAATTCTTGAGGTGCAGGACGCAATTAAATCTCTTCGGTATCATCTACTTCATAAATAATTATAGATTTTTTGTGACCCGTAGTTGATTCATCTATAGGATCCGGAGGATCAGGTACACGAGCAGGTTCAGGATCTGGAATATGTATAGGAGCTGGTGCAACTAGTCCAGAAACTTCAGTAGCAATAGGTGGTTCAGCAGCAGTAATAGGAGCAGTTTAATGTGCTGGTGGAGGAATAGGACCAAGTTCAGGGGATTGGACTGGAACATCACTTGGAATTTTCTCACATAACTTCTCTGTGGATGATAATTCTTATTTAATTTTTTTCTTCCTAACTTTGATTGTGAATGGGGTAGATACAACTTCCCTCTTTCTATCATTTCTTAGCTGAACTCTTCTTGCTATGCCGGTCTCCACAACTGGATCGAATTCCACATCCTCACTCAGACTGCCATCTTTATAAACAATTTTCTCATTTACAGCAGTAGCTAATGAAGATTCACCAGACATTTCATTCTTGTACGTTTTAATATAAGAAGGAAATTGATCTTTGAAGAACTTCAACATAACACGGTCTTTTCTTTTAATCTCTTTTTTCAAATCAAAATTCTCTGCTTTCAACTCCAAAATAGAGTGCTCCAAGTTCAAAACCCAATTTTCAAGTTTTCTATTTATTGCTTTCACCGAAGCTACTGTTGACCTCATTTTTGTATGAGGTCACTTGGACTAACCCCAACCCTCAATCACTTTTGAACCAAATTTCAATCATCTAATGTTTAACCTCAAGTCTTTAATCAATTGATCATTATCAAATCAGTCAGTCATTCAGTCTAGTCTATAATTTAGCTTGCGATCGATCTTGTCGATCTTTCTTTAAATCTACATTGAACCATATGCAAATTGATTGATTTTGATATTTTCACATAAATCGTGTTGAAAGAGGTCGACTTCAATTCGACTCATTTTGAACCCGGCTCTCCTCGACGCCGTCGTTAATTGTGAAGTTGAGTTAATCTATTTTTATTTTGAGTTGAGCGAAATCTAGATTAATCAAAACCCTTTGAATTTTCTTCAAACAAATTTAATCAAGCGCATTCGAGATGATTTGAATTAATTTTGATGAAAGTTTATCTTCAATGGCTTCGATTGAGTTGATTTAAATATGTCTCGGCTTAATTTAAATCTAGTCAACATTAATTATTTTTGAATGACTTTGAATAATTAATTTAAGAAAAATCTAACAAAACTTTAATGCTTTATCTGCCCTTTTAGTTTCAATTCTCCTCAAGGTTTTAGATAAATTTCAGCTCTTGATTTATAAAAAAAATTTAAGCATTTAATATCAACCATTTGATCAAGTTTTGAAGGTGGGATGGTTTTGAAAAGGATGTGAGTAGCTAGGGCAATAAAAGGCGTGCTCTGATTCCACTCCTCGACCCCGATAGGCAGCAGCCGCCCCATGGAATGGCTCTCCCTCTCATTCTCAAGAGAGACCTCTCTCCCACCAGTTCAAAAAAGTTGTTAGGGCCGGCCAACAAGAGGGCTTTTGGCACTCGCCCCCGTTCCCATAAGCCAGTCGCTCCTTGGTAAAGATCTGCCGATCATCCTTGCAGGAGCTCGCACGAGAGAAACATTTTGGGAGAACTGCTAGGACCGGCTGAAGAGGAAGAAGGCTCTTGCACCTCACGACCCCTCTTTCCTCTCAAGCTAAATTTCTCCTTGCTCTTGCTGGATGGGCCGACCAAAACCATAGTTCTTTGGAATGAAGGATGGAGCAATCCACATGGCTTCATGAAATGCAAGAACAGTGATGGTAAGAATCATTTCTTTCTTCTAAATCAAATGCTACACTTTTGGTTTATCAAAAATCAAATGGCTGCAATACTTTTCTATCCTTGTAGATTGAATGCATTCCAATAACTTCGGGAGTTCAATAAGCTTGTATATAAGTTCTTATTATCCAGTTATATATGTTATTTATTCCTTTTTTTTTAATCTCTGTTAATATGCATATTTTGAATCCTTTGCTGTAAGAGAGGTGAATAAGGCTTACACTTTGTTGTTGCCATTTATTTTGATCGGTGCAATACAGCTTAAGGCTGTAGTAGATTTTTCTCTGGTTATCTTTAGCATCTATTAGTCAAATCCAATATATTTTACTTATGGGGTTTGTGCTTTGTTTGAACTGTTCATAACCGGACCTAGCTATTTTCATCTACTGCTCTTGCTTTCGTAACTCAGATTTAAGTCTAGTCTTGAATTTATTCTAAATTTGATTGATTTCCTTTACTGTTATATTGATTGAGCACCATCAAAAGTTAGCATTATAAATATAGCTTTTGTATTGATTGTATATGAGATCCAGTGGATCATTTAAGAGTTTTCTTTTTCGGATAGGAAAACTGAATTTTGTGATTCCTCTGTTTAATAAACGTGATGTCATCTACTCTTGAAATTTGGGGTCAGTTATGCGGACAGTAAATCTGATTACTTATTGCACGGTATATGGGTGATATTTATTTATTTATTTTCGGATGTTCACAATATTGTGAATGGCTTGTAGCTTCTGGCCTGCTTGAGAGAAGAACGTTGAACTAGATGGCTTAGATGCAATGATTTGTTAGAAATGAATGGTGGGCTTTCATTTTTTTTAAGCATTTTCAGTTCTCATCTTCTTAAATAAATTTGTTGGTTTCGAGAAAACATAGTTGCTCTTCTCCTTTTCCCATAAATTTTGATGAGGATCTTTCTCCATTTGTCTCTACTTTGGGGTAGAGCGAGTTTTAAGTGGAAATTGAGCATGAAACTTGAAGGTTGTTCTTACTTGTAATATCTTTTGTAGATGTTCATTCAACATGAGAAAACCTGGTACACTATTCTATGTATTATCCATGTTCTGGTTCTTCGACAAGATTATATGTATTGTTACATATGTGAATGCTGGAAGGATTATATGTACGATTGTGTTTTGATACTACACTTGACCTTTGATAATAAAGGTTGCTGAAAATTTTCTTTTGTAGAAGCCTGTAAAAATTTTTCTTGAAAGGGGGATGGTGATATTTATGTCCTTTTGTTAGAGGCTTGTGGCATAAGCTTTGTGTTTTATGGTTCACAATTGCAATTCGAATTGACATGAAGTTTAAGGGTTCTGAAATTCAGCATACACGCTCATGTCTTGAATATTCATAAATAAGATGTATGAGTCTGGGAAAGAGGATGGACCTTTGCCGGCTAAATACGTCTATAGGGCTTCGGCTCTGACGCATAATAGAGAGAAGGAGAGTCCGTTGAGTTTGCCTGCTACCTTTTTTTTAAGTAGAGCCATGCAGGTCTTTTCAATCTTTGCATAGTTATTCTTATTGCAGTAAATAGCATGCTAACTATTGAGAACTTGATGAAGTATGGCTTACTGATAAGATCTGGATTTTGGTTTAGTTCAAAGTCTTCGAAAATTGGCCCCTGTTCGTGTGCTGGCTTACTTAATCCGCTTTTCTGATTGAAAAGCTTGTATGGAGAGAGTTTATATTTGAACCTGTGGTTGTTTCTCTACATGTACTTCTCATGTCTAAGTAGATATTGTATCCAGCTCTTGTCATTCTGAAGTGTGATTTGGATATTTTATGGGGTCTTATATTAATGTTAAGCGCTTGTACTTTTTGGTTAAAGCTCATCCCATATGCACACAACCTAGGAGAATTGCGGCCATGTCAATGGCTAAAAGAGTATCATCCTACTGGATGATTTTTAATACGGGTGCTTTTGTGTCCAGCTATGTCCAATTCTTTTGCAACCATCTGAATTATTTGGTGCATTTCATACATTGGATACCAATGTGTTCTATGGGTTAAAGGGTATGGAGCATCTTCCTGTTATGTAGGGTTCTCTGTACAATTATTTTCTGATTTATATATTTTTGTTTTGTGGTTTCCAAGAAGCAGAATCTTAGAAAACTATACTTCAACCTGGATCACATGTTCCTGACAAGCTTGTTTTGTCTGATCCTCTAATTGGTCTTTTTGGCCCTATTGAAATTTCACCTTATCTGATTCCAAGAAATCTATATCTTGCATCCACCTATTACTTAGTGTAGCCTCACTCTTACTTAAGCTGCAAAATCAGGCTTTTGAAGCGGTACAACATGGCTAAAGTTGGGAACTGTTAAGTTTATATTCATGGTTCAATACTGGTTATGAATTCAAATACAACTAGTGAAGGGTAACTTTCTTTTGATGCCATTCCTGATTTGTTGAGACTTGGGATGACTTGTATGCATTGATGAACGAGCAATGTAAATAGTTCCCATTATTTCTTGGATATGTTTTGAGCTTAGCATTAAATAAAATTCTCTCTCGTATATAATAATACATGATTAATTTATTCTCGTGATAGACTACAAGTGCTGGAATTCCTTTCTATATAGAAGTATATGCATTGAGATGGTTTTTACAAGATAACATATATTCTGAAATTTGCTTCAATACAGATCTCATTCTACATCTATAATTCTTTGAAATGACATTTGATTTGATTTCTTTTTTTTACATATTCACTTATATGTCAATTCGTAATAGCTTATATATTTTCATGCATGATATTCTGACACTGCCTTCTCTCTCCGCCTTTTTGCGAGGTACTGATGGAGCTGATTGGAGGATGAGCCAAGGAGCTTCAGTCGCCCCGTTTCTTCCAAACGGGGTGCTACGGCCGGGGTCACCGTTGACTAGCTCCGGTGACCAGGTAAGTTTCCTTAAAACTTAAAAGAGAATATGGTTTCTACATTTACCTATTTAGCTATTTTTTTTTTCAGCCTTAAATTCTTGTAGCAACTCCTACATTTTGCTAATATCTGCTTTCTTCTTTTTTACAAATTCAAAATTCATCGACATAGCTTTGTTTACATTCTTAGGCATGTCCAAAGGGTTAGTGACATTGATTCAAACCTATTAAACCTAGTGACATCTTTAAGGACAATAATTAAGGACACTTCTAGAGAACTTAGAAAATTTCTAGAGATTAGGAGATATTTCCTATTAACCTAAGACTTGAACAACTTGAACCTAGTGACACCTTAAACCTTAAAAAAATTATCTTTTCTTTTAATCATTAAACCAATTAATTGATCTAATTAAAATTAAATCCTTAATTAAGCAAATCAAATTTAAACCCCTTAAGTTTAGTGATCTTCCCTGCTCTAGGGAAAATTATCACTAAAATTCAAACCCTTTGAACCCCTTAAGTTTAAGCCTTAATTAAACTTTAAAACCTTCAAGAAAGTTTCAATATAACTTTAAAACCAGCAACCAATCTTAAAAAATAATTTTGAATCATTAAGATTTAAACTTTAACTAAAATCTTCCCTTGAGCCTTTCAACCAATCAGAACATTAAGCAACTTTAATCAATTACCCGATTTAGGATATATCCAAACCACACAGCCTTCTACACACACCCAGATTGACCTATTAGGATACGGACTCTAGCTTTAGGTTAGGCCGGTGTTTCTTTCTGTTTTTGAGATAGATTGATATGCATACAAAATGAGAGTGGCATCCTAGGTTAGATAACATAGACATAGGTTCACTGTCCACAGACCTGTGCACTTCTTGTTTGTCAGCTTATGATTAGGTCCCCAGCCCCTTGGCCTACGAGGTTCCCTTGAATGAGGTAACCCATGGTTGCTAACAAGGATCCTCTGGTCGGCACTCGACTAAGTAGGCTAAGGATATTGACGAACCTGGGACGATGGAAAACCATGGGATCTTGACCGGGGACGTCATACCCACTTGGTAGGTTAGTCTTCACCCTTACCTCCTGGGCATTCTCCCGATCTGGTGATCGAAGATATAAGTCCCAACTTTTTAATAAAATTAATCATTCAAATTAAAAAACATCTTTCAAGCAAATTCGAGCCCAACACTTAGGATAGACTGAGGTGTTTCTGAAGTAATTCAGAATCCCAAAACACCTCCTACCTTTCTTCCTTTGACTCCAGAAATAAGTGTTCAATCTTGAACCAATCCCTCTTGAAATTCCAATTCTCACCTCCTTTGATATCGAGCCTTGAAATCTTAAATAAAATTCATATCGCTATTTTAATCGAGAGTTTTCGTAGGAAAACTTTTAATTTTCCTACGATGTAATTAACTACGAGGGCTTGCGCTCGTAGGAGATTTGGAAACCCAGATCTAATTTTTAAAATTAAAATTTTCAAAAATCTCTAATTAATTATTTTTGGGAAAAAATACAACGATCATTATCGTCATTCTCAAATGATCGAAAATGATTGATATTTTCTTTCTTTGGAGAGATATATCAATTATTATCGTAATTTTGATTATGAAATTAATGATCTCCCCTTTAAGTTAGCATAGTCAAATAATTTTGAATTTTGACTACGATAATTTGGGTAGTTTTTAATGTTTTGAAATTTGGACCAATTAGTGAACAATATCTTCTCCATATGAGATGATATATTGTTCTTAATGTTGTGTTAGATTTCAAAATTAAAGTTTGAATTTAATACTCCCAAGAATAATTAAATATTTTTCAAAATTATATATATATTTAAATATATTTTTCCAATCAAAACAAAAATGGCGACTCCGCTGGGGAAAATCTCTCTCTCCATCTTTAATAGCGGTATGAATTTTATTGAATCGGTAGTCTTAACTACCCTTCTCTCCGTTGGTCCCTCTCCCATTTCTTCCTCGGGTGAGTGTGGCCAACTCAATTAAGACATGTGAAGAGAGAGGTGAGCGTAGGAATCCTCTGTTGAAGTCGGGCTTTGACATTTTGCCTCCAAGCTAATTGGTAGAGTGAAAGAGTCAAGCCAAATCCTTTTGCATATGTTGCAAACTTGCATGCGAGTAATTAACTAGCGTGCTAAGTTTCACAATTTACAAAAGTCTTTTCAATCTCAAACTCAAGATTTTAATTCTTTAAGTGAAATCTCAATTTCTTCCAGATCATAATTGATCCTTATATTCTATCACTAGAAGCAGAATTGTAGCTCTTATAATTCAATACAAGTGATAGAATATAAATACCTTTAAATTCGATTGATTCTTCCGGTAAATTTTATCTTTGACATTTCATTCCTAAACAATTTGACGGGATGAAAGAGTCGGGTCGACTTCTAAGAATCTTCCCCCAAAATTTGTAAACCTTTATGTTGAATGCGAGTTCAACACATTGAGTTTCAAAATAAAGGGAGATGCTGCCGGAGTTTTAATCTTTCAAATCTCTTTAAAAGTCTTTCAAATCGATTTTAAAAATCAGTGCTATGTGTCTTCTATAACATTTTTTTGTAGTTGAACACATGCAACACAATTAAAGTTCTTCAGCCAATTTTAGGCTTTAACATTTCACCTCTAAACCACTTGTTGGGATGAGAGAGTTAAGCCTAAATCTTGGGATCTTTAGATTAATTTTGTAAACCTACATATTTGAACATCATTCAATATGTTGAGTTTCAAAATCTTATAAAGACCCATTCAGTTCCAACCTCAAATTCAAATTCACTCTTAAGTCTAAATTTAATTTCAACATTAAATTCAAGTTTGACTTCAAGCTTAAATTTAATTTCAATTTTGATTTTAAAGTCAAAATCTAGGCTTTGACATTTTACCCCCAAATCACTGGGTGGGGTGAAAGAGTCAAGCCTAACTTCGTTGGATTTTCAAATAATTTTGTGAACCTGCACATTTGAGTGAAACTCAATCTGTTGAGTCTTAAAGTTTTAAGAAGATCCATTTACTCTCAACTTCTAGTCCGAACTTAACTTCCACCTTGAATTCAAGATTGATTTCAATTCCAGATTCAACTTCAAATTTGGTTTCAAATTCAAATCCAGGTTCCGACATTTATCCCCCAAGCTACTTGGCAGGATCAAAGAGTCGAGCCAAATTTCTGAGATTTTCTTTTTAATTTTTGTAAACCTACGTATTTGAATACGATTCAATATGTTGGGTTTCAAAGTTTAAAGAAGATCCATTCTATTTCAACCTTAAATTCAAAATCAATTTCAAAACTTGAACTCAACTTCAATCTCAACTTTAAATTTAATCTTAATTTGATTGCAAATCAAATTAAAATTTTGACATTTTGCCCCAAGTCAATTGGTGTAGCGAAAGAGTCAAATTCAAATCTTGATTTTCATTCGTCAATTTTATGAACCACCATGTTTAGTGTAAACTAAACACGATTGAGTTATAAAATTTTGAATAAATCAATCAAATTCAAAACTTAAATGTCACTTCAAAACATTAATTCAAATCACTTTCTTAATTCCAAGAAATTGAACACTCAAATGGCTGGGAAAATCGTTCTCTCCTTAGATAGAAACTTGATAGTAGAAGAAATCACCTATGGTAATTTAATCCAGTTTGGATTACAATTTCAAAACTTCAAGTTGTCAGTCAATGGAGTAGAACTGAATGATCTGTCTGCCACGATACTAGAAAAGTCTCCTTTAGTTGAGATTACTTTAGGGTCAGGAGTTGACTCTCCTCCATCCCCAAGATGGAGGTCGTTGTCGCCCTTGTACCCACAGTATCCTCTACTTAGGAGGATTAAAACCTTAAGTCAATAACGATCGACAAAGAGTGATCACCAGCAATAGGCCTTTAGGCCCCCCAATTGAGGGTTATGATCCATCCACTCTACTAGAAGATGTTAAGGCACATTACTACACGTGTCCCACTACATCATCTGCAGAGGAGGAGGAGTAGAAACTACTCGGGGTGCCACTCTCTTAACTACTAGCATAGTAGTAAATTGAGAGGGGAAATAATCTAAGATTATATCAGATAGTGATACCGTCGAAATTTAAATTTTAACGGGGTCCTATCGTGATTAATCATTTGATTACAATAATGTCATGCTTTCTAGGGACGTTGCAGACTCTATAATAATCTCTCGCTTCAAAGAGATTGTAGAAATTCAATTCCATTTTAACAAGGGTCTTGCCACCTAGATTTGCAACCTTTAAGGAAAACTTCCAATTTCTCAAGTGTACGGGTCCGGATGTTCAAGATAGTTGATTCCTTTTTTTAATGAAAATTGACCTCTACCTTAAGTCTTAAGTAGGAGAGAGTTGTAGTTGACTCCATCAAATGTTTGAATACCCCTCCCTCCCACCGCTTTTGTGGGTTGATTTAATTTCTGAATTAAATCTACTTCAAATTTAGGTTGATTCTAGAAATGAATATTTTATCAATCTTCTAGCAATCTTCTATCTTAATAGGAGATTCAGGCATGTCTAAAATCTGTCTAATGATTTTCAAAGTCAAGCCGATACCCTTTTCAAAAAGATTGGATGTGCTTTGAGGATTATTCTTCCTTGTATAAGAGAACGAATTTTCTTCTCTAATATTTGAGATATAATCCCAACATTCAAAATAAAAAGATCAATCAATTTAAGGTATTCGAAGAAAGTGGAGCCTCTTCTCGAATTCAATTGAAGTTAAAAGATGCGTGAATGCGCTAAAAAATCAAAAGCTGGACAAATGTGCCAAAAATCAAGAAATGCACGAAGTGCACAAAAAGTCAAAAGATGCGCAATATGCGTCACCAGAAAAAGAGAAGAAGAGTAAGATGGCTTCCTTCCTCTAAGTCCTTAAATCTAAAAATACTTGATCACCTTCAAGCACTTGACTTTGAAAATCTTGAATTCAGATTCTTCAACATGCATGAATTTTCTATCAGATAGAAGAACATAGGCAAGAGAATTGAAAAGATTGAATTTCTCTCTTCAACTTAAACACTTTGAAATTAATTTTAATTCAAAATCTATACAAGGGAGACCCCAGTTCAGTTTCTACGAAACTTGGTCTGGGTCAACAAAACCTAAATCCTTAAGCCTTTTCAAGGGTAGTTAGAGTCAACACTACTTCTCACTGCACTTCTAAATTTGTTCCCATATGTCGTTCCGACAGGGTCCAAATGGTTAAGAGGAAATTTCTTAATAGAAAGAACGAATCTTCCACTCTTGAAAAGAATTCGAATCTTGTCCTTGAAGAATGTGTAAGTCCTTACGGGTAGGCATCTTTTCCTTTAAAGTTTTTTTTTAACAAAACTACACTCTATACTGGGTCCAAAATCAACCCTACTAGAGGAGTATTTTGTAATGCTGGTAATTGACATTCAAAATCAAACTACGACTGAGTAGAGTGCCCGACTCCATTTTGAAGAGTTCGAGGCCTTGTAGAGCTTTGTCTTCAAGGCTCAATAAAACTTAAAATCGTCCGAAGCCTGATTGGTTAAAGCTTGTGATAAGATAGAGCAACATCGAACCTTCCAAGGAGGAGACTTGGTCTAGGTTCTTCGGATGCATATCTTAGCCCACCGAGAGATCGGTGGAGGAGTGTGAACCAACACAAGACAGTCCTCTTGTCGTAGAGACGATCTTTGAGAAAATTTTAAACATTAACTGATCAACCCTGGAGAATGCCACCTGATATTTTTTTAAATGTTAGGGAGGCTCCTCAGGAAGTACCATGCCAGATGAGTGTCAAATTAAAAGTCAATGAAAACTCTTCAAATTTCCTAGATTAAAGAAATTTCTTAATTAAAAATCAAACATCAAAAGCTTTCAAAATTCACTTTTAAAACTTTCAAATTTCAAATTTCAAAATTTAAATTCGATCCTCTATGTGGATCAAGTTTCCTCCACATATGATCATCCAGACCTGATTCTTTGTGTAGAGCAAGTTTCCTCTCCACAAGACCGCCCGTTAGTGGTGGAGCGTGCCCTTCATGGCGCCACCCTAACATTTGAGTTGAACGATTAGTGATGGAGCATGCCCTTTGTGGCACCATCCTAATTCAATCCGTTAGTGGTGGAACATGTCCTTCGTGGCATGACCCTAGCATTTGATTTAAGTGATTAGTGATGGAGCATGCCCTTTGTGGCACCATCCTAATTCAATCCGCTAGTGGTGGAACATGTCCTTCGTGGCATGACCCTAGCATTTGATTTAAGTGATTAGTGATGGAGCATGCCCTTTGTGGCACCATCCTAATTCAATCCGCTAGTGGTGGAACATGTCCTTCGTGGCATGACCCTAGCATTTGATTTAAGTGATTAGTGATGGAGCATGCCCTTTGTGGCACCATCCTTATTCAATCCGCTAGTGGTGGAACATGTCCTTCGTGGCATGACCCTAGCATTTGATTTAAGTGATTAGTGATGGAGCATGCCCTTTGTGGCACCATCCTAATTCAATCCGCTAGTGGTGGAACATGTCCTTCGTGGCATGACCCTAGCATTTGATTTAAGTGATTAGTGATGGAGCATGCCCTTTGTGGCACCATCCTAATTCAATCCGCTAGTGGTGGAACATGTCCTTCGTGGCATGACCCTAGCATTTGATTTAAGTGATTAGTGATGGAGTATGCCCTTCGTGGCACCATCCTAATTCAATTCGCTAGTGGTGGAGTATGTCCTTCGTGGCACCACCCTAGCATTTGACTTGATAATTAGTGGTAGAACATGCCCTCCATGGCACTACCCTAGTAAATTTAAATCTTGATTCCCTAGGGATGAATTTTTCATTCCCTTAGGATTGAAATTTCACACTTGACCTTTTAATTCGGTCAACGCCAATATGTGCAATAGAACTTCATTCTATTACACATATTGGGGGTCCATTTGTTGACCTCATTTTTGTATGAGGTCACTTGGACTAACCCCAACCCTCAATCACTTTTGAACCAAATTTCAATCATCTAATGTTTAACCTCAAGTCTTTAATCAATTGATCATTATCAAATCAGTCAGTCATTCAGTCTAGTCTATAATTTAGCTTGCGATCGATCTTGTCGATCTTTCTTTAAATCTACATTGAACCATATGCAAATTGATTGATTTTGATATTTTCACATAAATCGTGTTGAAAGAAGACGACTTCAATTCGACTCATTTTGAACCCGGCTCTCCTCGACGCCGTCGTTAATTGTGAAGTTGAGTTAATCTATTTTTATTTTGAGTTGAGCGAAATCTAGATTAATCAAAACCCTTTGAATTTTCTTCAAACAAATTTAATCAAGCGCATTCGAGATGATTTGAATTAATTTTGATGAAAGTTTATCTTCAATGGCTTCGATTGAGTTGATTTAAATATGTCTTGGCTTAATTTAAATCTAGTCAACATTAATTATTTTTGAATGACTTTGAATAATTAATTTAAGACAAATCTAACAAAACTTTAATGCTTTATCTGCCCTTTTAGTTTCGATTCTCCTCAAGGTTTTAGATAAATTTCAGCTCTTGATTTATAAAAAAAATTTAAGCATTTAATATCAACCATTTGATCAAGTTTTGAAGGTGGGATGGTTTTGAAAAGGATGTGAGTAGCTAGGGCAATAAAAGGCTGGCTCTGATTCCACTCCTCGACCCCGATAGGCAGCAGCCGCCCCATGGAATGGCTCTCCCTCTCATTCTCAAGAGAGACCTCTCTCCCACCCGTTCAAAAAAGTTGTTAGGGCCGGCCAACAAGAGGGCTTTTGGCACTCGCCCCCGTTCCCATAAGCCAGTCGCTCCTTGGTAAAAATCTGCTGATCATCCTTGCAGGAGCTCGCACGAGAGAAACATTTTGGGAGAATTGCTAGGACCGGCTGAAGAGGAAGAAGGCTCTTGCACCTCATGACCCCTCTTTCCTCTCAAGCTAAATTTCTCCTTGCTCTTGCTGGAGCGGCCGACCAAAACCATAGTTCTTTGGAATGAAGGATGGAGCAATCCACATGGCTTCATGAAATGCAAGAACAGTGACGGTAAGAATCATTTCTTTCTTCTAAATCAAATGCTACACTTTTGGTTTATCAAAAATCAAATGGCTGCAATACTTTTCTATCCTTGTAGATTGAATGCATTCCAATAACTTCGGGAGTTCAATAAGCTTGTATATAAGTTCTTATTATCCAGTTATATATGTTATTTATTCCTTTTTTTTTAATCTCTGTTAATATGCATATTTTGAATCCTTTGCTGTAAGAGAGGTGAATAAGGCTTACACTTTGTTGTTGCCATTTATTTTGATCGGTGCAATACAGCTTAAGGCTGTAGTAGATTTTTCTCTGGTTATCTTTAGCATCTATTAGTCAAATCCAATATATTTTACTTATGGGGTTTGTGCTTTGTTTGAACTGTTCATAACCGGACCTAGCTATTTTCATCTACTGCTCTTGCTTTCGTAACTCAGATTTAAGTCTAGTCTTGAATTTATTCTAAATTTGATTGATTTCCTTTACTGTTATATTGATTGAGCACCATCAAAAGTTAGCATTATAAATATAGCTTTTGTATTGATTGTATATGAGATCCAGTGGATCATTTAAGAGTTTTCTTTTTCGGATAGGAAAACTGAATTTTGTGATTCCTCTGTTTAATAAACGTGATGTCATCTACTCTTGAAATTTGGGGTCAGTTATGCGGACAGTAAATCTGATTACTTATTGCACGGTATATGGGTGATATTTATTTATTTATTTTCGGATGTTCACAATATTGTGAATGGCTTGTAGCTTCTGGTCTGCTTGAGAGAAGAACGTTGAACTAGATGGCTTAGATGCAATGATTTGTTAGAAATGAATGGTGGGCTTTCATTTTTTTTAAGCATTTTCAGTTCTCATCTTCTTAAATAAATTTGTTGGTTTCGAGAAAACATAGTTGCTCTTCTCCTTTTCCCATAAATTTTGATGAGGATCTTTCTCCATTTGTCTCTACTTTGGGGTAGAGCGAGTTTTAAGTGGAAATTGAGCATGAAACTTGAAGGTTGTTCTTACTTGTAATATCTTTTGTAGATGTTCATTCAACATGAGAAAACCTGGTACACTATTCTATGTATTATCCATGTTCTGGTTCTTCGACAAGATTATATGTATTGTTACATATGTGAATGCTGGAAGGATTATATGTACGATTGTGTTTTGATACTACACTTGACCTTTGATAATAAAGGTTGCTGAAAATTTTCTTTTGTAGAAGCCTGTAAAAATTTTTCTTGAAAGGGGGATGGTGATATTTATGTCCTTTTGTTAGAGGCTTGTGGCATAAGCTTTGTGTTTTATGGTTCACAGTTGCAATTCGAATTGACATGAAGTTTAAGGGTTCTGAAATTCAGCATACACGCTCATGTCTTGAATATTCATAAATAAGATGTATGAGTCTGGGAAAGAGGATGGACCTTTGCCGGCTAAATACGTCTATAGGGCTTCGGCTCTGACGCATAATAGAGAGAAGGAGAGTCCGTTGAGTTTGCCTGCTACCTTTTTTTTAAGTAGAGCCATGCAGGTCTTTTCAATCTTTGCATAGTTATTCTTATTGCAGTAAATAGCATGCTAACTATTGAGAACTTGATGAAGTATGGCTTACTGATAAGATCTGGATTTTGGTTTAGTTCAAAGTCTTCAAAAATTGGCCCCTGTTCGTGTGCTGGCTTACTTAATCCGCTTTTCTGATTGAAAAGCTTGTATGGAGAGAGTTTATATTTGAACCTGTGGTTGTTTCTCTACATGTACTTCTCATGTCTAAGTAGATATTGTATCCAGCTCTTGTCATTCTGAAGTGTGATTTGGATATTTTATGGGGTCTTATATTAATGTTAAGCGCTTGTACTTTTTGGTTAAAGCTCATCCCATATGCACACAACCTAGGAGAATTGCGGCCATGTCAATGGCTAAAAGAGTATCATCCTACTGGATGATTTTTAATACGGGTGCTTTTGTGTCCATCTATGTCCAATTCTTTTGCAACCATCTGAATTATTTGGAGCATTTCATACATTGGATACCAATGTGTTCTATGGGTTAAAGGGTATGGAGCATCTTCCTGTTATGTAGGGTTCTCTGTACAATTATTTTCTGATTTATATATTTTTGTTTTGTGGTTTCCAAGAAGCAGAATCTTAGAAAACTATACTTCAACCTGGATCACATGTTCCTGACAAGCTTGTTTTGTCTGATCCTCTAATTGGTCTTTTTGGCCCTATTGAAATTTCACCTTATCTGATTCCAAGAAATCTATATCTTGCATCCACCTATTACTTAGTGTAGCCTCACTCTTACTTAAGCTGCAAAATCAGGCTTTTGAAGCGGTACAACATGGCTAAAGTTGGGAACTGTTAAGTTTATATTCATGGTTCAATACTGGTTATGAATTCAAATACAACTAGTGAAGGGTAACTTTCTTTTGATGCCATTCCTGATTTGTTGAGACTTGGGATGACTTGTATGCATTGATGAACGAGCAATGTAAATAGTTCCCATTATTTCTTGGATATGTTTTGAGCTTAGCATTAAATAAAATTCTCTCTCGTATATAATAATACATGATTAATTTATTCTCGTGATAGACTACAAGTGCTGGAATTCCTTTCTATATAGAAGTATATGCATTGAGATGGTTTTTACAAGATAACATATATTCTGAAATTTGCTTCAATACAGATCTCATTCTACATCTATAATTCTTTGAAATGACATTTGATTTGATTTCTTTTTTTTTTTTTACATATTCACTTATATGTCAATTCGTAATAGCTTATATATTTTCATGCATGATATTCTGACACTGTCTTCTCTCTTCGCCTTTTTGCGAGGTACTGATGGAGCTGATTGGAGGATGAGCCAAGGAGCTTCAGTCGCCCCGTTTCTTCCAAACGGGGTGCTACGGCCGGGGTCACCGTTGACTAGCTCCGGTGACCAGGTAAGTTTCCTTAAAACTTAAAAGAGAATATGGTTTCTACATTTACCTATTTAGTTATTTTTTTTTTCAGCCTTAAATTCTTGTAGCAACTCCTACATTTAGCTAATATCTGCTTTCTTCTTTTTTACAAATTCAAAATTCATCGACATAGCTTTGTTTACATTCTTAGGCATGTCCAAAGGGTTAGTGACATTGATTCAAACCTATTAAACCTAGTGACATCTTTAAGGACAATAATTAAAGACACTTCTAGAGAACTTAGAAAATTTCTAGAGATTAGGAGATATTTCCTATTAACCTAAGACTTGAACAACTTGAACCTAGTGACACCTTAAACTTTAAAAAATTATCTTTTCTTTTAATCATTAAACCAATTAATTGATCTAATTAAAATTAAATCCTGAATTAAGCAAATCAAATTTAAACCCCTTAAGTTTAGTGATATTCCCTGCTCTAGGAAAAATTATCACTAAAATTCAAACCCTTTGAACCCCTTAAGTTTAAGCCTTAATTAAACTTTAAAACCTTCAAGAAAGTTTCAATATAACTTTAAAACCAGCAACCAATCTTAAAAATTAATTTTGAATCATTAAGATTAAAACTTTAACTAAAATCTTCCCTTGAGCCTTTCAACCAATCAGAACATTAAGCAACTTTAATCAATTACCCGATTTAGGATATATCCAAACCACACAGCCTTCTACACACACCCAGATTGACCTATTAGGATACGGACTCTAGCTTTAGGTTAGGCCGGTGTTTCTTTCTGTTTTTGAGATAGATTGATATGCATACAAAATGAGAGTGGCATCCTAGGTTAGATAACATAGACATAGGTTCACTGTCCACAGACCTGTGCACTTCTTGTTTGTCAGCTTAGGATTAGGTCCCCAGCCCCTTAGCCTACGAGGTTCCCTTGAATGAGGTAACCCATGGTTGCTAACAAGGATCCTCTGGTCAGCACTCGACTAAGTAGGCTAAGGATATTGACGAACCTGGGACGATGGAAAACCATGGGATCTTGACCGGGGACGTCATACCCACTTGGTAGGTTAGTCTTCACCCTTACCTCATGGGCATTCTCCCGATCTGGTGATCGAAGATATAAGTCCCAACTTTTTAATAAAATTGATCATTTAAATTAAAAAACCTCTTTCAAGCAAATTCCCAACACTTAGGATAGACTGAGGTGTTTCTGAAGTAATTCAGAATCCCAAAACACCTCCTACCTTTCTTCCTTTGACTCCAGAAATAAGTGTTCAATCTTGAACCAATCCCTCTTGAAATTCCAATCCTCACCTCCTTTGATATCGAGCCTTGAAATCTTAAATAAAATTCATATCGCTATTTTAATCGAGAGTTTTCGTAGGAAAACTTTTAATTTTCCTACGATGTAATTAACTACGAGGGCTTGCGCTCGTAGGAGATTTGGAAACCCAGATCTAATTTTTAAAATTAAAATTTTCAAAAATCTCTAATTAATTATTTTTGGGAAAAAATACAACGATCATTATCGTCATTCTCAAATGATCGAAAATGATTGATATTTTCTTTCTTTGGAGAGATATATCAATTATTATCGTAATTTTGATTATGAAATTAATGATCTCCCCTTTAAGTTAGCATAGTCAAATAATTTTGAATTTTGACTACGATAATTTGGGTAGTTTTTAATGTTTTGAAATTAGGACCAATTAGTGAACAATATCTTCTCCATATGAGATGATATATTGTTCCTAATGTTGTGTTAAATTTCAAAATTAAAGTTTGAATTTATTACTCCCAAGAATAATTAAATATTTTTCAAAATTATATATATATTTAAATATATTTTTCCAATCAAAACAGCTACCTTCTTCTTCAAAAATTTGTCTTTCTTAAACAGCTTGTATATAGCTTGATTTAATATCTGGAGGTTTCTTTCATCTGTTATTGGCCTCGAATCAGGGGGAGTATTTGCAGATGATTTAGTATTTATTTGGCTTGCAAACTTGACTGGACTAGCTGGGGTAGGTTGAGATGAATCATGTTGAGGTACATAAGCTGGGCTAGCCACCCGGATAGGACGTGGTTCCCTAAGTGGACTTGCTACCTTAACTGGACTGGCTGGACTATGTGGAGATGGACTGGATGACTTAGATGAAATATTTGAAGGTCCATGAAATAAAACCTTCTCATTATCTGTTATTCCTCTTAAATGTGGGAGAATCTGTTATTTCATTTTCATCTATGTTTAACATTAAAACATATCATTTTTTCAGAGATTTAAATAAAAAAATGTATTGAAGGTACCTCATGATCCTGAAGGTCAGCAAATATACTATTTACATCTTTTTTACTGGACATAAAATTACCATCCCAACGAGTAAAATGTGGCCGGGATAGTTCAGCCTCCACGGCATGAATGGTTGTATGTTCAAGAAACCAAATCTTCCAAAATTAAAACACTTTAATTTTGTTATAGAAATTGAAAATTAGCAATGATCCTTTGAATAAAATAACAATACTCACAATTAGAATCATGACGAAACCATTTACATAACCCAGTGTGGATCCATTAGCTTGTTTAGTAGCAACATTGTTTAATTCATTTACTAGGAAACTCCTGATTGATTCTGGCCAGTTGTACGTTATGAAACTATCTACATTTTTGACAAGTTCCAATATAGATGATGGAATACGGAAGTTAGCCATTGGATAAAATATGTTGGATAGTAGGTAAAGGACAAAGCCTTTCACTAGATCTTCCATTGGAGTGGTATTATCCATCCTCTCTATGTCATGGCGAATGTCAATTGAAGTTTTTCCACTGGATCTAGCACTGCCAATGTAAAAAATAATACCCCTATTCGGCATGCCTATAAGTAATGCAACTTCATCAGATGTGAACTGTAGACTTTGTCCTTTAATAATGAAACTTTCAGACTTCATATCCCACTTCGATAGTAGCATGTATATAAGAGGAACATTCTGAGGCATTAGGGGTATCCTCAGGAATTGGCTAATTTGCAGCAGCCTCAGTCTTTTAACAAAGGGTTCTCCAAATCTCCTAACAAGTACATTACAAACTTCTCTAAAAGTCGAAGTTCGACATCTAAAATGAATCTTTGGAGTATATCCCTGTATAACAAAATAATGAGTATTAAAGAAAATTCATTCAGAGTATTACCGAGTAGTACCGACCAACTAACGAAGGCTAGATTGTGCTAATACCAATCATTAATCTGCCAAAATCACTCGGTACCGAGCAATACCGAGTGTATATAACCAGGTAATATATCAATTAAATATTTTTTGTTTTTACCTAAGCTTATACCAACCAATACTCTCGAATACCGAGCATTACCGAGTGTTAGTAATGCTCGCTACTGCTCGGTACCAAGCAGTAACGATTGTTAGTAATGCTCGGTACTGCTCGGTACCGAGCAGTTAGCTAAGCTTATACCTACCATTATTGGCAAATACCGAGCAGTACCGAGTGTTAGTAAAACTGCTCGGTACCGAGCAGTACCGAGTTGTTAGCTAAGCTTATACGGAACATTAATGGCCAGTACCGAGTTGTACCGAGTGTTAGTAATACTTAGTACTGCTCAGTACCGAACAGTAAGAGTTTTTACCTAAACTTATACTGACCATTAATGGCCAATACCGAGCAGTATCGATTGTTAGTAATGCTCGATACCGCTCGGTAATGAGTGTTTATAACTGCCAGAACAGGTCGATGCCGAGTAATACCGAGCATTACTAATCTATACCGATTAATTATTTCATCACGACTATTCAAATTCCATCAGGTATAGGTCTTTAACTTGGAAAACCCTAACCCTAAACATTTAAAAGGAAGAAGAAGAGGCGTTGTTTATAAAAAAAGAACTAACCTGTGGAATTGTAAACGCAAATAGGGAGAGCTTGGAACTTGGAAGAAGATGATATTGCTTAGACCGGTGGAAGAAGAAGAAGAAACGCCGGTGGAAGAAGATGAAGTTTATGCAATAAAATGATGACTAAAGTGAAAGACGGTAATCTTCGTTTGAAAATTATACGTCATTTTCGGGTCCGTGAGATATTTTTTGGGTCCGCTGCTCGGGCCATCAAATTTAAATTTCGCATGTGCAATATACCCAATCTTCGTCGGGTCGGGTTACGGGTAAAGGCCACTGCCAGGTGTCGCGTTTTTAAGCGTTACCGAACGTATCGTTGCGTCAGGTAACCTGAGGCAATAAAAATTACTATCCATCACGTATGATTTGGTACTAAGGCTAAATCAACTTAAGGACAAACAAAATTTATATGTTTATCCTTTTTTCTAAGAAAAATAGCATATTTTGGAAAATTCATCTTTGTATGCATAGTTTTCTTGTAGAAGAAATTAGTAATAGCAACATCTTATTTTTGTTGCACTTTAAGCTATGAAGTATATTTATTTTCAGCTCTTTTTTTTTCTTTTATAAATCATTTTACTTTTTGTAGCAATATTATGAGAGGGAGTAACTAAGCGAGCAATTTCTTTTTTTTTTTTTTAAATGTTTTTTTCTTGCATACACTGAACAATGAGCATAGTATGAGTTCATTTTTTCTTTTTAAGTATTCTCACTTATCTTAAAGGACTAAATTTAGTAGGAATATATATTTAAAACTATATGTATAAGAATGTCATCATATAATTCAAACTTTTGATTCTTTTAGTCTTATAACTAAAAGTTCAATAGAGGGTGTTTAGACTAGTTGAGTTGTCCTTAGGCACACCAAGAGGGAGGGTGAATTGATAATTAAAAATAATATCTTAACACAAATTTTTTGTTGTTGAAAATTTTAATAACTTAAACTAAACAATTCGATCAACCAATGCATAAACAAATAAACTTAACAATATTTATAGTTATGGTGATGATAATTTAATCAAATCAATCTAATATCAATCATAATTTTTTTTAAAATGCAACTTTTATTTGATTAAATAATAACAAGGATTAAATTAAGTAAGTTTTCAAATATCATACTATATGAATGATATTATACATGATGATCAGTTTAAAATATAAAAATTAAATTTTTTTTTTTTGGCAAGTAGAGTATCTATTTTAAACAAAGCATGTAATATGATCTGGATCATACAATATGATTAGTCTAAAAATATTAATTACTTTTAATAGCAACTAATCACAAATTATTATTAGGTCAAAATTTTGACACTTTTTTTCACACTCCTCTGTGTGTGTGCATGGTTGCCAACATAGCATAAACCATTTATTGAATTTTGACTAAGGAAATTAAAAAATAAATAAATAAAAATTACATGCTCTTATCAATCATATTCCTATTCTACCTAAACTCGAGCCCTTAGACCTCTTGCATGTTTTATGATGTTTGTTAAATGTTATTACTAAACATTATATGTGCAGTATAAAAGACTAGGGGAAATGAAAATATAATCAATAATATTTGTTATCATCAAAATCATAAGTTGGGATGCTTGATTGTAACAATCTCCCCCTTTTTAATGTTGACAAACATTTTTTGTTGAATTTGCAACAACTTTTATTTTGTCGTAATCTCTCTTAACTATATGAGATATTTTTGAAAAAAAATAAGCAAAAGTTAATTATTTTTCATTTTTCATTTTTTTATTAAAAAAATAAAAATCATAGATGAAAACACAAACCATAGGAAAAAATTGATTAGATTGAAAATCACAAATCACAATCAATCATCTACTCCCCCTTTTAACATCACCAAAAAGGAGAGAAAAATAAACAAAAAATAGAATCACAATAAAGACAAAAAGGACTGCAATCCTATAAGTATGATCCTAGATTAGGTGTTGTTGGAGGTGGGGGGGGGTTGGATATATTGGGGAGAAGTGTTAAATTGCTAACCAAACCATGCCATATTAGCCTCATGCTGTTGCTACTGCTAATGAATATGGCTATCCAGTCAAGGCTCTAATTGATTAAAGCATTATATCATTTCCTTGTAGGAATAAAGACTAGTATCTGGTGTAGGTGATGGTGCTGGTGTTGGATGGTCTCCCCCTTCCTCATCAAATTATGGCTCTTCTCAAAACTGATCCCCTTAGTGATGATGAAAGAGGACTTGAAAGAGCCATCATAGTTGGAAAAAGGGAAATTTTCTACTAGTGTGGCATACCCAATCAAATATTGAACAGTCTCTTTTTTCTTCGATGGTAGGTCCAAAATATAGGAAATTAGGTGACCTAGTGCTAGGTTGTGGTTAGGTGACCTAGTGCTAGGTTGTGGTTATGATGGGTTGAATGTAAGCGAATGGAAGTGAGGTTATGTAGATAAGAAATGATCATTGGTGATTTATCAAAAATATTGCTAGACACAATTAAGTAGGCGACCACAGATAAAAGAGGAGTGATACTTACCCTATCTCCAGCTTTAGGAAGAACAAAAGTTTGGAGAACATGCTGGATTACATGAGAACTTTGATTTAGTGATTGGACAAGTAGCTAGTGTTGGTTTAGAGGAACATTCTTGGTGGCTAAATTTATAGTGGTCCAACTGTAGTCTGCCTTAAATGATAGGACATGGGGTTAAACCCCATTAGTGGATAGGTGGAGGTATTCAAAAAATCTTATTTAATGATTTCTACAGATTGTCTGCATATATATGAAGTCATGGAAGAGAAATTTGTATATATACTAGCTAAAAATTTATAAAGTAGTTCAAAATTAAAAGGAAAGGCAATGGCGAGAAGGAGTTGGAGAGTGCACATAGCGAAGAGATCCAATATCCAAAAACTAAGAATTGACTAGTGAAGAATGCTGGATAAGATAATTTTGGCTTTTTTGTATCAGTGATAAGCAACTTTATCTTCCACTACTTGGAAGTGATTGCTAGTAGGACAATGGGAGAAGCTTCCTTGGAGCAGTTAACAAACTCACTTGCTAGTGGCCATCAAGAAAATTTAGGGAATGAATATAAGTTGAGAAAAGACATAAAAGGATGGAGTGAGTGAAACTTTATAAATATATCCTCACTTATAGATTTTTAGCAAATCATATAGTGCAATAGAGTTTTATGCATTATGTTTAGAAAAATTTAATTCATCTAGATGATCTATGAAAAAATTTGTTAAATCATATAGTAAGATTAACATCATACTGGATGATCATCATTAAAAATTGTCATCTCGAGGAGTTGTTGGTATGACCTTTGACTAAAAGGTTCAAATAGTGCAAATAGTTGTTCATATATTACGATGATTTTTCAGAAATCATACTAGATGATTTAATTCATTTCAATGGTAATTGACATGGGAATCTTATAGTACAAAGAGGTGGATCATATAGTTTAATCATCAATAATTATTCATATCAGAGCTATTCAAATCATAAATGATGAGGATGTGCTGAATTGCATAGATCATACATTGCAAATAAGGTTTGTACAATATGATGTGATCATTTTTTTTATTTTTACTATGAGGTGTGTGGTGATCAGGGAATATCTAGTAATAAGCAAATAACACTGAATTTTTAACAAATATAAAAAATTAAAAAAATATATAAAATCTCAAGTTGTTGATTTTATCATGTCCTGAATAACACATGAATTTCAGTGACACCTAATCTAGTCTTCAATGTGCTAAAGGTGTCATATCTTAAGGGTTTGGTGAAGATATCTGCCAGTTGATCTTCAACTCCTACATGAACTTCAACTCCTACATGATTCAACTCAATATCTCTCATAACAACATGGTTTCTAATGAAGTGTTGCCTAATGTCTATATGCTTAGCATGGGAGTGTTGGATAGGATTCTTAGAGATATATATGATATTAGTATTATTACACATAATTTAAATAGTGCAAACAAAGAGTCCAAGGTCAAGTATTTATTGCTATAGCTATAAGACTTGAGGAACATAAAGATTTGAGTAATAAAACTTCCTACAATAATATATTCTACCTCAACGGTGGATAGGCTATATAGTTTTATTTTCTACTAGACTAGGAAACTAAGGATTAACCTATGAACTGATAGGTTATGGAGGTGCTTTCTACATCCTACAAAGTATAAGTTTTAATATCATATAATTTCAAATGAGGAGCTATGTCTATGGTACAACATACCTAAATTTTTGGTGCCTAGAAGCTATCTCAGGATTCTCTTGATAGCTTTCATATGTGGTTATTTTGATTTGCTTAAAATCTGGCGCATTTATAATTACTAAATATAATGTCAGGTTTGCTAGCACTCAAATACAAAAGTTTCCCAATTATTCCCCTACACGTTTTTTGGTCTATTGACTTTCCACTTGTATCTTTGTCTAATTGAATGGTAAAGCTCAAGGTTGTATTAATTACTCTATCATTTTCCATCTAATTCTTCTTTATAATATCCTTGATATAATTACTTTGGGTTATAAAAGTTTAATCATCCATTTTTCTTTTCACTAAAACCATGGAAATAAGTTAGCTCTCCCATTATAATTATTTCAAATTCTCTACTCATGGTGCCTGAAAATTCATTGTGAAGATTTTAGAGGGCTTTGAAAAATCTAAAAATCAATTATGGTGACATAGATCGTCCAGGATGATCGTCGGATCATCCAGGACGATTGTCGGAACGTCCCGTATGATGTTCTTAAAAAGAGGGCTTTAGAAACCCATAAAAACTAAATTTTGGCTCTAAATATCATCCTAAATAATAGAAAGGATTATCCAGTGTAATGTGAAGAATTTAACCTGATAGTCCTGGATGATCTAATGATGATCCTGGATGATTAGTTCAAATTTGTACAAATTGTCAAGGATGATATTGAGGATCATTCTAGACTATTTAAAGAAAAATTATGGTATTTTTTTGGAATGATTTTATAAAATTAATTAAGTCAGTTAATATTATCCCGTGCGTTATACAGATCATCCAGGATGATCTCATTGAATAATTTAATCATAATTTATCCCCTAATTACGTGATCAATTTAGGTATGATTGACGTTGATCATCCAAGATGATTAGAATAAACTTTGAATCTTAAATCCTTGCCTAAATTATCATTGGCGGCTATTTTCCAAGATTATAAAGAACCATCATGGACGATCAAACAGTACGATTAGTTCAATGAGCTTATCATCCTGGATGATCAAAATCATCTAGTGAGATTAGTTCAAAATTTAAACTTCTGGTTTTAAATAGAACTCACTCCCCTGAGTGTGTATGTGCATGGACACTAAGCTAGCAAACACCTTTATAGGACTTGACTCAAGAAATCAAAATTACATCAATAATCATTACAAATTCTTTACAGCATAATTTTATTTTACCCAATCTTGAGCTCTGATTCTTTGTTGGATGGTGCAAGGTGTTCCTAAAATATTAGTATACACACAAACAAATACATAATGAAAAATACTTTGAGTCATAAAGATGTTTGTTACGATAAAAAATATAAACTCATGAGCTCGAGTCACAAAACAATCCAGTCCCTAGATCTATCTAGACCCCAGGATATATCCAGACCATAGGATTTATCTTGACCTTAGATCTATTCGAACTCTATGCTCTATTTAGACCCTAGATAAATCTAGATGATAAATCATTCCAAATTCAAATCAATCTAGTCCCTAGGATCAATCTAAACAATAGATTAACCTAAACTCTAGGTAAATCTAGACTCTAGACCAATCCAAACCTCAAATAAATCTAGATTCAAGTTCATACAGAACCTCAAGTTAATCAAAATCAAGTCTTGAGTTCAAACCTCAATCCAGCCTTCAAATCATTCTCCAATCTTTCTTGAGCTTTATAGCAGTAATAAAAAACATTCAATTAACTGTAATTTACTTGGATAATTCAAATTTAACCATTCAAATAAAAAATCCAACTTAAATACAAACCTCTAAACCAAATTTTAGATTCCAAAGGCTATGTCCTGTTAGCCTTTATGAGTGAATTTTCAAACACTTCAAACACATGTCAAATGACCCCTGAATCATGATCTATCAAATGTATATTGATTAAGTATGTCCCTACGGTCTTTTTTTGAAATTTCAGCTCATTCTATAACCTCTAACTAACTAACTAACTAACTAACTATCCACACTTAACTTCCACTCCCTTACCTCACACTGGCTTGCCTGAGAAGGAACCGAAGGATAAGGGAGTGGAAGCAGGAGAGAGAGAAATGAAAGAACAGTTTTTGTTCACTGGATTTCTTCACCTCTTTTACAAAAATTATTCCAATTGAGATAAATGACTCAAATCCCATCTCCATTTTGTAATATTTTTATTTTTACCACTAGATGTTCCACAAAATGGATTTTACTACATTTTCCCAGATTTTATTAAATTTACACAGCATAAATTTTTATATGTTATTATATTAAATAGTATAGACATTTTGATTGTAATATTTTTGAATTTCACAGGGTATAATGAAAGATATTGTATTTTGTATAAATTTTCTTAAATAGAAATTTATAATTTATTATATGCATGTTGCTTCAAATAGGGGTATTTAGAATGAATAAAAATATGTGGCTGAGTAATAGCTTAGTTGCTATTGCTATTATAAAATACTGTGATAATATTATATGCGAATACAAGTAAAGTTGATTTCATTGACGTTGATTGGAGACTAACTGACTGGTATATGATGATGGGCCGATGGAAATTTTCTTTATATATTATGGTTTTATGTTATCCTCTACAAATTCATATGATTCACTGATTGAGAATATAGCTATTACTATGCCAAAAGACAATGAGTGACGACTCTACTTACTAAGCAAATGGTTATTAACAACTAACTTATAATTAAAAAAATATCACTATACGAGGACTCTTTATTTGTTTAGTGTAATTCATGAAATGCATGATATTGATTTATTATTATTGCATATATTTATTATAATTATATAAATTTACTGTTACTATATAATAATGTTCTATTATTATTGTCTTTGATGATATTATTATTGAATCATTGATTTTGATATAGGCTCGTTTATACTATTACTCTTTATTGATTCACTATTACTAATTACTAGATATACTAACCTGGTGATTATGATTTTGATGGTCTTCATAAAGGTTTTGGTTACAAATTCTTTAATGATTAGATAGTACAACTATGATAACAATTTCACTAATTTAGCAACTGTACTAATTTAATGGCCTGTGCCACTTATTATTATTAATATTATATTTTTTTACTATCTACAAACTTTACTGCTACTACATTGAGTTTTACTATTTCTACATTGAACAATGATCATTGATTGCTACTGTTATAAATTGGCTGATGACAACATACTACTTCTTTACTTTGCTTTGAGTTCAGTTATAGAATTTAGTGACTTGTTGAGCTTTTTAGGTTATATGCGATTTTAACGATTTTAAATATGACTAGGAGATCAGGAGTGTGAGATTATAAAGAATTCTTTGGGTTTATTATTATTTTGTTTTCTTTTTATTTTATAGTTATTCTCTTGTACTTTGACTAGATGACTTTTGTACCTTTTTTTTTTTTAATTTTTGAGTATTAGATATGATTTTTAGAGTAATGAATACATATACATATTAATATTTTGATTACTAGATTAGTTTTAGCTCATATCATTATTATATTTAAAGACATAAAAGGCTCTGGTGGTTTTATATTAAAGATAAAAAAATTCTTTCAATTTAGATTCTTAGGCGTAACAAATTAGTATCAGAGTATAATTGTTGGAAGAATTAAAATTTAAAACAAAGTCATAGGAATGAATTATGAGTAGGGTAGATTATGTAGAGTAAGATGCATTATTTTAAAAATATAATTGATTGCATGTATAAATTATTTAGACAAGATAGAACTATATAAAATTTAATGACTAAAATAGATATGCCAGAACAAGATGTATAAAAAGAATAACATAATGCAGCGCCAGTACTGCCAAACATTATTATACATCTAATCAATATTTTAAAATAAGTAATCAAAGATACATAGAGCAAGTCATTTGGGAGCAAGGAAGAAGAGGGGGATGGGATAGATATTTGTAGACATTTCATAAGTTGAAATCCCCATTATTTAATGGAGCTGTTGAACAACAAGCTATAGAAGATTGAGTACTAATTATAGAGAAGATCTTTGACATGTAATGTCTAGAGAATAAAAAAGTACCATTAATTATGTTTTTATTTAAAGGAGTGGCTGAAACATGGCAGATCAGGAAAGACAAGGAGAAATTCCAGGGGAAGTCAAATACTAACATCACCTGGAATAAATTCACTATAGTTTTCAATGTGGTTAGTACCTCCACCAACATGATAATAGATGTAAGAAGATTTCATTAAGGTAGAATAGTGATTGAAGACTATAATATAGTTTGAAGTTGAGTTTACTATGCTTGTAAGAGATGTCCCCCATTTGATCGCTATTGATGATGAAAAGTACTACAATTTTTTATAATGATTGAATAGGGAGTTGAGACATCTGTTAGTGCCTTTACATATCCAATAATTTTTTTAGTTAGTGGAGTAAGCCAAATAGAGAGTGGTTGATTTGGTAGTACTAGCATCTAAATATAATGTGGGCTCTAGGTATGATTGTAACAGGAGGACTCGAGAGGAATCAAGCAGGAATAGGGAGAATTGAGTGATAAAAAATCATATATAGAGAGTTATGGGGATCTGGATTGACCATGTTGACTATTAGCTACAATGAATGTAGTAATTATGGAAGAAGACATTCAGGTCATTGTTACTTATTGATGATGGGATATTTTGCTATGGACAGCAAGAATAATATGTAGTAGATTATCCTCATAGGAGATTTGGAGGAAGAGCTAATTTTAATGCATGATAATCTAGACAAATTGAAGGCTAGAGAACTAAAGGATCGAGAGCATATAGTGAAAGTCACCGAAACAAATAATGATAAACTTATCAATGCTAGTCAGGGGAATTTTAATGCACGTATAGCACTAACAAGGCCAACTTCAATTAGGACATTTGTGTATAACTTACAGTCTCTAAAAAATCAATAATATCTTAAAAGTTCTACTAGTGAGAAATTAATTTTAATCATTGAATAATATAGCATTTCATTGCATAAGTGAATGAAGTGTGATTGAATGAACTGCATGGTTATATATTCCTTTGACAAGCTTTTTCTTTGATTTTTATTCTATTTGAGTTTTGATCGTATGAATTTATTCTATTCTGATTTGTTCCTGAGTCCTTAGAGGAAAATGTAAGGGAAGATATTTTTTTTTAAGATGGAAAGATTATAATATACAAAAAAAGTGAAAAAACTAAAAATCTGAATTCTTATTTAAATTACAACTAACGATGCCATGACTTTGAGCACTGATACACTATGTTTCGGAGCGCAATGGTGCCTTGAATGAATGCTACGGTATTTGAAGCATCTATTCTACAATAATTCTTGATTCAACATGCAGTGTTGCGGTGTTGTGTGGTGGTACTGAGTTGCTTTGTAATATATATATATATATATATATATATATATATATATATATATATATATATATATATATATATATATATATATATATATATATATATATATATATATATACACACACACACACTACATTTTTTCTCATTTTATTAAACTTTTATCACATAACATTTCATATGTTTTCATATTTTATATTTTGGATATTTTGACTATAATATTTCTAAATTTCACTGGGTAAAATGAAATATATTATATTTTTTAT
The DNA here is from genome assembly GCA_022539455.1 of Dendrobium nobile. Taxonomy (NCBI): domain Eukaryota; kingdom Viridiplantae; phylum Streptophyta; class Magnoliopsida; order Asparagales; family Orchidaceae; genus Dendrobium; species Dendrobium nobile. The sequence continues at coordinate 19,202,412 of CM039732.1, read as the reverse complement.
GAATTTTTCTAAATAAAAATTGAAAGTTTATTGTACGCATATTGCTCAAATTGGCTTTGGGAATGAGTACTAGTATGTGGTTGAGTAATAGCTGATTGCTATTACTTTAATAAAATAGTATGAGAATAATATGTGTGAAGATAAATAAAAGTTGATTTCACTTATATTGGTTGGAGACTAACTACATCTACAGAAAGGTGGCCCGATCGATTTTTCTTTAAATATTTTAATTTGGTGTTATCCTTTATAAATTCACATGATTTCATGATTGGGATTTATAAGGAGTTATTACTATGCTGATAGGTAAGGAGTGAAGACTCTGATTATTGAGTAAATGGTTACAAACAACTAACTTAGTTTTGGAAAAACACAGCTTTACTTGGACTCTTTACATGTTTAGTGTGATTTCTGAAATGCATTTTATTATCACTGCATGGATTTACTTTTACTACACCAATTTATTATCACTGCATGGATTTACTATTATTGTACTACACAGCTCTACTATTATTATCATCGATGATATTGTTATTGAATAACTAATTTTGATATTGGTTTATCAATACTATTACCAATTATTGATCCATTATTATAAATAATGGGATATATTAATCTAGTGATTATGGCTTTGATGGTCTCCATCAAGGCTTTGGTTCTATTGATTTATATGATTTCTTTGATAATTACACAGTTTTACTATGATGAATATTTTAAATATTTGACACCTATATTTTATTATTAGTGAGAATTTATTGTTTTAGTTATTTTTGTATAGAAAAAGAACTCAAATATAGTATAAATTCTATGTAACCTACAGCGTCGCATTGTCTAATGAAACAACACTGTAGTGCTACCTTTAATATCACCGAGGCGACAAAATTTTGACATTGCAGCATCGAGTTCTTTGTTTGTAAGTGTTGCGGCAACAACATAAATATCACCTCAGCATTATTGGCACCGCTGTGTCAGAAAGTTAGCTTGATAGTTAGATTCTCTATTTTTAAATGTTGATGCGCAATAATTTCTCACTCCTTCGTGCCATTTATGCATTTGGGCGCCGCAGCATCCAAATGTCATAGCACTATGACATTGTAGTTGTAACTTCCAAGGTCCATATTTTATCGGTGAAGAGATGCGACTGCCCTGGGATTAATTTTTCCTTGATTGGGAGAGGGTGAGCACCGCATGTATCCCGTATCAAAGGTGAAGAATGGTATATTGTAAGATAGTTTCAACCTTTTTGAGGTCGAGATTAAAACCTTTCCCAAGGTGTAAAAGTCTAGTTAAAAAATTATGATTTATTGGAAGTATCCTTGCATTCGCTAGGATTTTCTTATCATTTTGGATGCTAAAAGTATTGGAGTAATCTTCTTGACCACGACTATTGTCAAAGTTATCCCTCAATCCACTTTAAATTACCATAAAGTTGATGCAGTAATAGCTGATACCAAGATGTTGACATGAAAAACCTTTTGAGGATAGAGAAAAAATTACCCCCTAGTTGGGAATAATGTTCCCATAGACTGTGCCAAACTATTGCGGCCGAGAATACACACGATGATAGAGTTACAATCTTATGTCTTAGCATTGCACGGATATCCAGTTCACACATAAAAAACATACAATTTTTTTACGTGTGGAAAACCCTAAAAAGGGGAAAAACAACGGGGTTCGATCTAGTCTGAAATGATTCCACTAATGTTTGGATAGATTATAATGGGCTAACTCATCCCTAACGACAATCAATTTACAAATTTTAGTCATATGGATGAAATCTAACGTCAAACGGGGATGGATGTCTGGCATCACTTTGTGCTCTGGTGAAAGTCTGACATTACTTAGAAATTCAAGCGTTAGTTGGTAGTTTGGTTGTGGTTTTGCAAAAATTCGGCATTGGGTGGTGGTACGGTGGAACTCCGGCTGTCAGATAGTTATTTGACAGAACTCTGGGTGTTAGGTGATAGTCCAATGGAACTCCAGGTGTTAGGTGGTGGTCCGGCGGAACTCCAAGAGTCAGGTGGTGGTCCAGTGAAACTTTGGGTGTTAGGTGGTGGTCCGACAGAACTTCGGAAGTCAGGTGGTGGTCTGGCACAACTCCAGGCATAAAGGTGGTGATTTAGTGGAACTTTGGGCGTCACGTGGTGGTCTAACGAAACTCCGGGCATCAAGTGGTGGTCCAATGGAACTCCGAGAGGTGGTCGAGTAGGATGGAGGAGGCAAGAGCGATCTCATATATTTCTCTTGATTCCTTTCTTGGGGTGCCATTTTCAAGAGATGTAGGGGTCTTTTTTATAGATATTTTTGAGTGTCATGGCTTGTAAATAGGTTGAAGATCAAGGGTAAGTTGAGAGGGGTTTGGATGGATGATCGATGTTGAATTCATTGATCATGGACTGTTTACTAGGCATTTGAATGTCTTTATGATATTAGAATTTTGCGAACATGGGCTCATTGGATTTGTCTCGTTGAGCCGGTCGATTCGATTATAATCATGTCACATTTGGAAACCGTTTGGTAATCCAAATTTTGGTTTGAACCATCCAATAGCGCTTGATTTTGACCCATTTGGACTTAGATTGACTTTAATTTGGTGTCGTTTGGTTTGTTATTTTGAGACGTTCAGTTTGACTATAAGTGTTGAAATCAGAGTTCGGATGGTCCCTATTTTAATTTTGGAAGTTTCAAACTTGATTTTGAATCGAGATTTGTGCTCGATCAAGATAATTTTTTGATGATGTATCTAGAATAATATGATAAAATTAAATATACATTAAAAAACAAATAAATATATTTAAAAAGAATTCTGAATCATGCCATAAATTATATATGTTGTTTTGCAATATCATTAGGTTAAGTTCTTTATCACATTCTACATTACTTTTGATAAAAATTATCTTTACCTATTGTGTGTTACAATAAGAATTGCTAGTGCTTGTTATTTGATAAATGTTATATAGAAATTTCTTTGAGGCAATTTTTTTATTGTTTTGTTTTTCAGACTATACCACAGTTCTATTTGGCAATTACTTTGTCATCACTTTTATCAAATTTTTATGCTAACAAGCTATTTTTTATAGCAGTTTTAAAAAAAGCTATTTTCATTATAACATTTTTACAAATAAATTTTAAAAAAGAACTGTTGTTGCCCAAAATACTTACTTTTTAATTTTAATTTTATTTATTTCGGTTTTTTCTCAACCAAGTCTTTCCAAACAATTTAATTATTTATTTATTATAATTTTGAACTAGGAATAAATACTAACCGGAACAATACATTAATCCAGTCATGTAAATTTATGAGGAATTTATTTAGTAGGCAATTAAGTCTTAAATTAAACTAATGGTTATGATTACAAATAAGCCTAATTAGCTAGAAATTAATAATTAATAGATTAACAAGGACAACTAAGCTAATTAAATAATTAGTTATCAGTAATTAAGCAAATGTACAATTTTAGTTTGTCTTAATTTAAATTATTTAAAAATTACTGTTCTAATTAAGTTTGTCAAAATTAATAATGATATTAAATTGCCTCCATGACTGATCGTATTGGAATTCCATCCTTTGACAATCTCTGGCTTCTTTGTCGACCTCTCTTCTCGATGGTTTAATACCACTGAAGTCTAAGAAGTTGTTTGGTAATAACTTTATAAATTCAGATTAATTAAATGGGAAATGATCAAAATAAGGAAATATCGTAGCTTATTAAGACTACAAATTCTTTGTTTTAAGTTTTTGCATCTTACTCTGGATCCATTTGTGATTATTACAAAAAATTTAATTAGCAAATTACTTTCTAGAGACTTTTTCTGGATCCCTCTTATCTATGTTGGACACTAAGGCTTCGTTTGGGACGTCTTTTTTATTTCTTCTTAAAAGAGAAAATTTTTTTTCTTCAAAATGTATCTTTTGTATTATTTCTTCTAAGCCATTCCAAACATTTAATTTGGAATGCATATTCAAATCAACTTGA
>CM039732.1:19163257-19198338 GCA_022539455.1 Dendrobium nobile | reverse complement strand
CTTTTTAATTTAAAAATTAAAATTTTTATAGAAGAAAAATGCTTTAGAAATAGTAAGAAAGTGGTCTCAAACAAATCCTAAGAGGCAAGAGATATCGACATTGAACCCTAACATCTGTATCTCATCTCTTCTCTTAGCATTATAGATGTCTTCCAATCATTTCATACCTTCATCTCCTGCCCTTTTCTTGGCTCCTCCATGACTGCTGAATCTTGTAAATCTCAGACTTAGACGCACCGCATAAGTAATGTTCAAACCTAAAACTTCTGAGTGGATAGCCGCTCATAACCAAACTAAAGGAGCATAAACACTTATAAAATTAATAATTTTAGCAGCAACAATAATCTTTAAAGCTATAATTATATATCAAATTATATTATATTTTACAAAATCATCTTTTAAACTCTTATCTACAATCACACCAACACCATTTCTAGTATTACTCTTACTAGAATACCATAGTTTAAATTCTAAACTATTAATTTTCTTAGCCTTCTCTCCAACTCATTTAGTTTCTTGAATGCATAGAATATTTATTTTCCTATGAATCATTATATCCATTAATTTTATTAATTTGCTTCTAAGGGTACCTATATTCCAAGCTCATATTCTAATTTAAGTTTCTTATACTAGCTTCTTTGCTCACATCTGTCCATGATATGAGAACAAGTGTCTATTTAACACTGCAACCATTTGTCCGTGCAACAATGTGTTGCTTCCAGGAAACGCCCCATTATTAATACAATATAACACAATGTATTAAAGAATTAATGTCATGATTATTCGATAAATTTTAAAATTATTGTCAACTATTTGACGCATTTGTCCACTTTTTATCATCCAGGACTTGGTTTGGTTCCTGACAACAACAGTTTGCAAGGTTATAAACTAATCATTGTTGTCCATTCAGCCTTAATGAATCTATATTTAAATTTGGAAGTTCTAAATTCAAGTATGCTGGAGACTCATATCTAATCGAATCAACTAAAAATAAGGAATAAAAAATCGTACAAACAGCATAGAGAGTTAATAATCAGACTGGAAAAAATAACTTTTGTGCAAACAAAGGGCTTCCTTGCTAACATCTAATGCTACCGAAAAATTGGAAAAGTTTTACTAACTCCCTCTGAGATAGAATCTGGGGCCGTTTCACTGCTATTTTATGTACCACAGAGCAAAAATAATAAAATATAAAATATAGGGAAAATAAAAAATATATATAAATATAAAAAAAAATAAAAAAAATTATACGCACACCACTGAATTTTAAGTATTTATATATAATACTTTAATCATATAAAAAATATCACTAAATTTAACTCATTTAAATTGGAATATATCTATTCATAGATATATTTTAGTATGATTTACACATTATAGACTTATATAAGAGAATATAAATATTTTGAGGTTGATATATAAATATCTAAGAATTTTGTGTTATGTATATAAATCTCCCAATAAAAACCACATTTAAAAAATTTAAATCACCAAACTATATTTCCCCTTGTTAGTATTTCTGTAACGGTCCGTATACAAAAACAAAAGAACAAACAGTTCTATTTTATGGAAGTAACAAATTAAGAAATGGCACAAGAACGGGGTTTCCCATCACTTATCACTTAAGAATTATTGTTTCATTTAAGATAATTTTTTTACTATGTTTTAAAATAAATTTTCAATATAAAAATTTTTGAACTAAAAATTTTGTACTTAAAAATAATTTTAAAAAGTATTAAGAAAAATATCTCTGATGAAATTTATATAATTGTTGAATTTAATCAAAATTTAGCAAATATTCTGGTTAAATAATATGAAATATTATTTTTAAATCACCTAACTCTTATTACTTAGATCATATTACTCTTCATTATGAGCAAAATCTAGAGTTTAGAGAAGTCCGAGAATAAATTTGATTTACATGACCTAATAGATGTGCGGAAGACCAAAATGTGATGAGAGAATCAATGCAGCTCATCTTGGTCAGTTGATTATGAGTGGCTATCCACTCAAAAGTCTTAGTATGCTGTGCGTCTAAGTCTGAGATTTACAAGATTCAGCAGTCATGGAGGAGCCAAGAAAAGGGCAGGAGATGAAGGTATGAAATGATTGGAAGACATCTATAATGCTAAGAGAAGAGATGAGATACAGATGTTAGGGTTCAATGTCGATATCTCTTGCCTCTTAGGATTTGTTTGAGACCACTTTCTTACTATTTCTTAAAGCATTTTTCTTCTATAAAAATTTTAATTTTTAAATTAAAAAGCTCTTTTAAGAAGAAATAAAAAAGACGTCCCAAACGAAGCCTTAGTGTCCAACATAGATAGAGGGATCCAGAAAAAGTCTCTAGAAAGTATTTGCTAATTAAATTTTTTGTAATTATCACAATTGGATCCAGAGTAAGATGCAAAAACTTAAAACAAAGAATTTGTAGTCTTAATAAGCTACGATATTTCCTTATTTTGATCATTTCCCATTTAATTAGATCTGAATTTATAAAGTTATTACCAAACATCTTCTTAGACTTCAGTGGTATTAAACCATCGAGAAGAGAGGTCGACAAAGAAGCCAGAGATTGTCAAAGGATGGAATTCCAATACGATCAGTCATGGAGGCTATTTAATATCATTATTAATTTTGACAAACTTAATTAGAACAGTAATTTTTAAATAATTTAAATTAAGACAAACTAAAATTGTACATTAGCTTAATTACTGATAACTAATTATTTAATTAGCTTAGTTGTCCTTGTTAATCTATTAATTATTAATTTCTAGCTAATTAGGCTAATTTGTAATCATAACCATTAGTTCAAGACTTAATTGCCTACTAAATAAATTCCTCATAAATTTACATGACTGGATTAATGTATTGTTCCGGTTAGTATTTATTCCAAGTTCAAAATTATAATAAATAAATAATTAAATTGTTTCGGAAAGACTTGGTCATGAAAAAACCGAAAAAAAATTAAAATTAAAATTAAAAAGTAAGGTCTATTTTGGGCAACTACAATTCTGTTTTTAAATTTATTTGTAAAAATGTTATAATGAAAATAACTTTTTCTAAAACTGCTATAAAAAATAGCTTGTTAGCATAAAAATTTCGTAAAAGTAATGACAAAGTAATTGCCAAACAGAACTGTGGTAGAGTCTGAAAAGCAAAATAATAAAAAAGTTGTCTCAAAGGAATTCTAAATAATATTTATCAAATAACAAGCACTAGCAATTCTTATTGTAAAACACAATAGGTAAAGATAATTTTTATCAAAAGTAATGTAGAATGTGATAAAGAACATAACCTAATGATATTGCAAAACAACATATATAATTTATGGCATGATTGAGAATTCTTTTTTAATATATTTATTTGTTTTTTAATGTATATTTAATTTTATCAAATTATTCTAGATACATCATCAAAAAATTATCTTGATCGAGCACAAATCTTGATTCAAAATCAAGTTGGAAACTTCCAAAATTAAAATAGAGATATTCCAAACTCTGATTTCAACACTTATAGTCAAACTGAACGTCTCGAAAATACGAACCAAATGACACCAAATTAAAGTCAATATAAGTCCAAATGGGTCCAAATCAAGGACCCAAAGCGCTATTGGATGGTTCAAACCAAAATTTGGATTACCAAACGGTTTCCAAATGTGTGATGATTATAATCGAATCGACCGGCTCAACAAGACAAATCCAATGAGCCCATGTTCACAAAATTTTGATATCATAAAGACATTCAAATGCCCAGTAAACTGTCCATGATCAGTGAATTCAACATCGACCATCCATCCAAACCCCTCCCAACTTACCCTTGATCTTCAACCTATTTACAAGCCATGCAACTAGAAAATGTATAAATAAGACCCCTACCTCTCATGAAAATAGCACCCCAAGGAAGGAATCAAGAGAGAGATATGAGATCGCTCTTGCCTCCTCCATCCTACTCGACCACCTCCCAGAGTTCCGTTGGACCACCACTTGATGCCCAGAGTTTCGTTAGACCACCACGTGACGCCCAGAGTTTCACTGAATCACCACCTGATGTCTCGAGTTCTGTCAGACCACCACCTGAATTCCAGAGTTCTGTTGGACCACCACCTAACACCCAAAGTTTCACTGGTGTGGACCTCCGAAAGAGCACCGCTCGTGGGGTACGAACGCAGAGGGTACGGCCGCACTATCCCGTAGGACAAAACGATCATAGGCCTCTACACTCGACACGAATGGGTCGATGGAAGGGTAGATTGGATCGTGCATATGACTAACCATTGGGGATAGAGGCTTTCACCAACACATCCCCGATGGGTAGCAATATACACGACCTAGTCATGGGTTTCCCCCACCCAAAAAAAGTTCGAATGGGGTTTAGTAGATTTTGGGAACCAAGTTTTCCACGGGCGCAAGCCCCCGTGGTTAATTACATCCCAGGCCGGAGCCTGAGAAAACTCTCGATTAAGGATCATACATTATCTCCTCCTAAAGTGGGATCTGCACGAAGGTATAAACTAAGAAATCCTACTCAAAGGGAAGAAAGGTGCGAAAGGGCTGAATCAGACATGAGTGGCTCATACCAGCATTCGGAGGCTCTAGGGTACTAAATAGAAAACTGAATAAAAGAAACCAAGCACTCGATCACATACGTGAGAAAAGGATAGAGGTGGCGTCATCCTGTGACGTAGATAAGTAGGATTTAGGGTCCCTGGAAAAAAGGGACCTACCTACTATTTTAGGCTTACTACGAGACCGAATGTAGTAGCCTCGAATCTTAAATCTAGTTTGGGCTTAGTGTTCGACACACACTAAGACCAATGTCCTAGCTAATGCGATGCAAAGATCTGGACTTATCCCAGCCTGGATGGGGGAGCCAGCTAACCACCTAATCGATTTAAAACCATGTTATCAAGTCAATTATGAAAGATGGGTGGGTGGTACAATTTCTGAAAATAGGACCGACATCTAGAGAATTTTCTAAGTGGTCCAGGACCTAAGTAGGTTAGATGCTCCTAGCTAATGTAATTAAATTTTGATTAGTTGGTTACTAATGCAATGCAAGCTAGTTAAAATGTCAGCTCATGAATGCTTTGGAATTTTAAAAAACAGGCTTAATATAAAATAAATTTTAGAAAAGACTGGGTCTCCCTAGGTCCGGCACTTCATCCTCATAGGCCAGATTATCCGGACTCTACCCGCAGGCAGGGAGATGTCTTATTAGAAGGAGAGAGAAGATGCAGTAATATGCATGCGACCCCGGACTGTTCCGACAATTCCCTAAGTTCGTTAAATTTCTATGTTGTTTAAAACTTAAAATTTTGGGAATTAATTATGAGTAGAAAAATTTTAGCCCTTAGAGAGCCTAACGAAATACAGGCGAAAATAAAAGCGGCATGCAAAAAAGAAATCTAAAAAAGTTGGTATTTCTACTGCGCAACCAGGAAAGCACATCAATATAAATCCCAAAATAAATCATCTAAATGTCCATAGGCAGACTGCCCTTATTACAATCAGAATTTGCAGAAAATAAAGTAGCCGGGCACCACTGCCAACAACCCGGATTTCTAAGCCTATGACAGACGCCAACAACTTTGAGTGGGATATTGGGTCTTCAAATCTTTAGTCTCTTGGATATCTTCTCCCTGGACTTCTTGGATCTCTCCTCCTTGGACTCCTTGGATCCGTCGTGGCTTGAATATCCAAACGAAGAGACAATTCCCCCAGTATGGGGGTATTGCCTTTTCTCTTTGGATATCTAAAGCCATCCAGCTCGATCTTCCAAATAGAAGAAGACTCTCCCCTTAGGGATGCCTTCTTTTCTTAGAATCCGAGCTAGATAAGAATATCCCAACTCATAGTTGTTTTCACAACTCTCACCAATATTACAATCAAATTACATTAATAGAAAAGCAGTAAATTCTAAGAGCACCTGCAAGGTTATCCTAACAAAAATCATCCCAAGCAGTTTATATGAAAATGAAAGTGCTAACACCATTGACCCTGTGCCAAGCCATACTCTTAATTTTGAGGACTAAGCGCTTCACTTGTGTAGTTATAATTAATTTAGCTCTCATTTTATTTAGGGGGAGCTGAGCAAGTACCTTCATAAAATATTATTAGAAATCATGACATTGCTCCCCACTTTTATTAGCTTGAGCATGGCCACCTGCACGGAATAAAAATATACATATGGCACTCCTAACCTATGGGTAAGTCTAGCGTTCACATCCAGAGTGCAGAAAAAGTAAGCAAACATAACAATCAATTTTCAAACACCATATAGTGAAAACTACGGAAAGCTTCGGCACACAGCAGAAAAATAAAATCCATAGGCCTAACCTAGATCTAGAAGTGGTGCCCTAACAAAAAATTTTATGTGTGTGTAAGGTTTGTGTTGTTTGGATAGATCCTAAATTGGATGGTTAGTTAAAGTTATCTAGAGTTCAGGTATGTTGGGGGTCTACAAGGGATATTTTAATAGAAATTCAAACATTAGTGAATTAGGTTAATTTTAATTATTTTAGTTTGTTGATCAATTTTAAGAGTTTATGATATTCATATTTGAAGTTCATATTACATTAGCTAATTTTGGAAAGTCTCGGGTCCTCTTAGGTACTAAGCTAAGGGTCCAAAAAGTCATTATGGGAAATGGGTCAGGCTTGGGATTCCTATTACCTTAGAAAAATACTAGATCTTAACACGAGCAGTTAGACAGGTGGTACACTGAAATCGGAGTTTTCTAGGCAAAGTTATGAAATTTCTAAGTTACGGGTATATAAGGGAATTTCTAAATTAACTAAGAAAAGACTGATTTTACTGTTTTGATCCAAATAAACTGCAAACTGATTGGAATCACTCCCAAAAGTCAGGGATGACCTGAGAAAGTGATCCCAAGTTTTGGGGAAAATTTGGGATTTTTAATAATTTTTAATAATTTATTAGAGGCAAAAAGATTATTTCCACCTATGGTCAAATTAAGGGTCAACCTAGAGTCAAACTAAGGAGCCCTACTTATCTAAGGTCAAGGATCAAATTCTGAACAATTCAAGATATGGTGGGTAATTTTCTGACCTAATATATATTTATTGTAATTTTCGGAAGGTCTCGGGGCCTTAATTAGCAGGTTAATTATGGTTGGTTAGTTAAGAGCTCTAAAAGCTCCTAAAAATTTCCAGAAAATTATGGAGTGTTTATGATGTCACTAAGTTTAAGTTTTGGAGTTTTGGTGTCAATCAGTGATCTATTCTAGTTTCTAAAAAACTTCTAAGTTCGCTAGACGGGTCATTGATTATTGTCCTTAGGGTGTCACCACGTTACATGGGTTTAAAGTGCTGTTTTGTCTAACCCTCAAGGTAATAAATGCATGTGAGTACAAAAATGAAATAAACATGCCATGTCCTTAGATCTAGGAGAGCCTAAGCTAAGTGCTCGTGGTGCAACCTACACATGCAAACTAAGATACAAGAAAGTAAGTACGACTAACGAAGGGATTAGTGAATGATTGAGACTCAATCACCCACTAATCCACTCCCCCATGATTTGCTTTTCACATATAGGATCTATGTCTAAAATTTCATCGAATAGTGAATCTCCCAAAATTAAGGTTTAATTATAAGTAATTTTAAAAATAATTTTAAAATACTTATAAATATCGATATATGTTTTGGAAAGTAAAGTAATTAAAAATAAGTCAATTCATAGTACATAAGTATAGGGAGACCCACTGGTCACTAAATCGAGGTTTCAAAATGATTTGAAAATAGTTTGTATTTTGAAAATAAATATTATAGTAAATATTAAATAATAAGGGAAATGCTCAAGATAGCAAATTCAAGCAGATATTTGTCAAAATAGCCAAGACCAAGGGCTGGAAAGGGTTTCAAAACATAAAGCTCCCTTTTATGAAAAGAACGAGGGGTTGCACGCAAAAATCCTATTTAAAACGGCGAAGATATTATTTTCCAAAGTTTAAATATAATAATAATAAAAAAATTTAAAACTAGTGTCACTTCACTGTTTTCAAAATAACTACAGGTACACTTAACCTTTTCAAACAAAAATGGTCTCAGATTGAACAAAATTCAAATACGAACAAAACAAGGCGCTGTGCATCGAAATCCGACTTAAAACAAGAAAGTTACGCATTTTCGAAGTTTACATACGATAATTAAATATTACTTAAAATAGTGCTATTGGCTGTTTTTAAAATAACTGCAAACAGATCAAAATTTTTTGCACAAAACTAACTTTAAAGTGTGCAGAATTCAAATACGCTTAAAACGAGGTGCTTTGCGTCGACAGCGGATCGAAAACGAAAAAGCTATGGATTTTTGAATTTTAATTCCCTTAAAAGGTAATTTTGAAATAACTTAAAATAATTTGAAATAATAATAAAAAAAATAATAATAAAATAATAATGACAAAAAAAATAATAATAATAGTAATAGCGGAAATAAAAAATAAAGATAGTAATAATAATAATAATGATAAATAATAATAAAAATAAAGATAATAACAATAATAATAATTGAAAATAACATTAGATTTAAAATAAAATAATAATAATAATAATAATAATAATAATAATAATAATAATAATAATAATAATAATAATAATAATAATAACAATAACAAAATAATAATAATAATAATAATAACAATAATAATATAAATAGTATAAATAAAATGATTAAACTAATTTAAAATAATACGCTTTTACTGTTTTTTAAATAACTAAATAAATATAAATTATTTTTAATCAAAATTAATTTTAAAACAACGGGGACAAAAATACGATCAATTCGAGGTATTGTGCGTGAAAAATGGAGCAAAATTGAATTTTCTATGAATTTGTAAGTTAAATTAGACTTAAAAACAATTATAATAAACAAATATCTCTGGAAATTCCTTGGCGCGACAAGTAGCGGAACCGGATTGGTTCCGCAATCAGTGCCGCAGCCACTTATCCACATAGGCAAGGATCGGGATCCGCTGTTCGGCCCAAACACAGAACGACAAAATTACAGCCGTTGATCTAAAGATTAACGGCTGCGATTACATGCAGTTCAAAGAACGAACCGAAACCCTAGCATAGAAAAATGCCTTGTTCTCTCAAAATACTCAACGAAACTTCGCGAAATTTTAAACACAAGACATATACATGAACATAAATCATGGGGAAAAATCCGTTTGGAAAATAATAAGCTTTTCGAAAGCTATTTAACCCGAAGCTATGTGATCTTTTCTAAAGGTTTTTGAGAGATCTAACCGTCTGCTTTTGGCGTTCTTGGGCTCGTTGGATTTGTTGAAACAGCAGGAATATTTCTCTAGTTGATGTCAAACCCTGGTTCTCCTCGGATCGAGCGAAAATCAGCCCGGAAGGGACGTGGGGCTTGGTTTCGCCGGAGTTCTCATCGCCGGCGACTCGAGCTCGTCGGATCTTGGTTGGGGAAGATGGGAAAACTCTCCAAGAGTGCTCACACAAAATCTCAGAGGGTTCTAAGGCTTGGAGAGGGAGCAAGATGAAAAAGATCCTAAAATAACCTAAGATTTCGATATTTAAATGGCCTAACCCTTAGATCTACGACTAGTATCGAATATCTCATCATTTAAGAGGGAAAATAACCTCATGAGGCCGTGGGTTCAAATTCAAAACGAAGGGAGGAGTTATCATGCTATAAAAGCCATTAATTTCATCAAAATAGGTTATTATGACCTATTTAAGACTCAATTTGACCACGTCAAACTTTGACCTGGTCAAATCAATCAAGAGAGTCAAAGGGGAGGTGAGATCAAGCCATGGAATCCGTAAAAATTAATTTAAAATTAATTTTAGGCTCTTTAGGTCAATTTGGGTCAACCCGGGTTGACCTGGTCAACCAAGTTGACCCACAGCCTAGGCCCGGGCTCGACCGACTCAGATTGACTCACTGAACATATTGAAGAGGGTCTTGGGGTCTGGCTTGGTCAATTTGACCAAGTCAACTCTCCAAGCCCAATCCTGGGCAAAATCGAGGTCAACAACTGGACCACCACCTGACTCTTGGAGTTTCGCTGGACCACCACCTAGCACCCGGAGTTCCATAAGACCACCACCTGACACCCATAGTTTTGTCGAATAACTATCTGACACCCTGAGTTCCACCGTAATACCACCCAACTTTGACTATAAAAACCACAACCAAACTACCAACTAACGTCTGAATTTCTAAGTAACGTCAGACTTCCACCAGAGCACCAAGTGATGCCGGACATCCATCCCCGTTTAACGTTAGATTTCAACCATATGACTAAAATTTATAAATTGATTGTCGTTAGGGCCAAGTTAGCCCACTATAATCTATCCAAACATTAGTGGAATCATTTCAGACTAGGTCGAGCCCTGTTGTTTTTCCCCTTTTTAGGGTTTTCCACGTAAAAAAATTGTTTGTTTTTTATGTGTGAGTTGGATATTCGTGCAATGCTAAGACATAAGAGTTTAACTCTATCGTAGTGTATATTCCAAGTCGCAATAGTTTGGCATAGTCTATGGAAACATTATTCCAAACTAGGGGATAATTTTTGCTCCAACCTTAAAAAGGTTGTTCATGTCAACATCTTGACATCAACTATTGCTACATCAATTTTATGGTAATTTAAAGTGAACTGAGGGATAACTTTGACTACAGTCGTGGTCAAGAAGATTACTCCAATACTTTTAGCATCCAAAATGACAGGAAAATCCCAGCGAATGCAAGGATGCTTCCAATAATTCACAATTTTTTAGCTAGACTTTTACTTATTGGGCAAGGTTTTAATCTCGACCTCAAAAAGATAGTAACGATCTTACAATAGACCATTCTTCACCTTTAATATGGAATACATATGGTGCTCACCCCCTCCCAATCAAGAAAAAATTAATTCCAGGGTGGTCACATCTCTTCACTGATAAAATATGGACCTTGGAAGTGACAACTATAATGTCGCAGTGCTATGACATTTGGGCGCTGCGGCGCCCAAATGGATAAATGGCACGAAGAAATGATAAATTATTGCGCATCAGCATTTAAAAATAGAGAATCCGGCGCTACCAAGCTAACTTTCTAACACAGTGGTGCCAATAATACTGAGGTGATATTTATGTTGCTGTCGCAACACTTACAAAAAGATAACTCGATGCTGCAATGTCAAAATTTAGTCGCCTCGGTGATATTAAAGGTATCACTACAGTGTTGTTTCATCAGACACTGTGACGCTATATGTTACATAGAATTTATACCATATTTGAGTTTTTTCTATACAAAAATAACTAAAACAATAAATTCTCACTAATAATAAAGTATAGGTGTCAAATATTTAAAAATATTCATCATAATAAAACTGTGTAATTATCAAAGAAATCATATAAATCAATAGAACCAAAGCCTTGATGGAGACCATCAAAGCCATAATCACTAGATTAATATATCCCATTATTGGTAATAATGGATCAGTAACTGGTAATAGTATTAATAAACCAATACCAAAATTAGTGATTCAATAGCAATATCATCGATGATAATAATAGTAGAGCTGTATAGTACAATAATAGATCCATTTAGTGATAAAAAATTGGTGCAATAATAGTAAAGTCGTACATTAATAATGAATCAATAAAATGCATTTCAAAAATCACACTAAAAATGTAAAGAGTCCAAGTAAATCAATAAAATGCATTCCAAAAATAAGTTAGTTGTTTGTAACCATTTACTCAATAATCATAGTCTTCACTCCTTACCTGTCAGCATAGTAATAACTCCTTATAAATCCCAATCATGAAATCATGTGAATTTATAAAGGAAAACACCAAATTAAAATATTTAAAGAAAACCCAATCAGGCCACCATTCTGTAGATGTAGTTAGTCTCCAACCAATATAAGTGAAATCAACTTTTATTTATCTTCACACATATTATTCTCATAGTATTTTATTAAAGTAATAGCAATCAGCTATTACTCAACCACATACTAGTACTCATTCCCAAAGCCAATTTGAGCAATATGCATACAATAAACTATCAATTTTTATTTAGAAAAATTCATTAAAAAACATAATATCTTTCATTCTATCCAGTGAAATTTAGAAATATTACAGTCAAAATATCCAAAATATTAAATATGAAAACATATAAAATGTTATGTGATAAAAGTTTAATAAAATTGAGAAAAACTGTAGTAAAATTTGTTTTAAGGAACATCTAGCAAATAAAAATAAAATCATTTGAAAGCAAAGATAAGATTAGATTCAACTATGTCAATTGGAATAATTTTCACAAAATTAGTGAAGAATTCTAGTGGCCAAAAACCCTTCTTTCCTTTCTCTCTCCTCCATCTTCTCCCTTTATATATATATATATATATATATATATATATATTATATATATATATATATATATATTTCAAAGCACCTCAGTACCACCACACATCACCACAACACTACATGTTGAATCAAGAATTATTGTGGAATAGATGCTTCAAACACCGTAGCATGCATTCAAGGCACCATTGCGCTCTGAAACATAGTGCATCGATGCTCAAAGTCATGGCATCGCTAGTTGTAATTTAAATAAGAATTCAATTTTTTAGCTCTTTTCATATTTTTTTTGGATATTATAATCTTCCCATCTTAAAAAAATATCATCCCTTACATTTTCCTCTAAGGAATCGGGAACAAATCAGCATAGAATAAATTCATGCTATCAAAACTCAAAGGAAAAGCTCGTCCAAGGAATATATAATCATGCAGTTCATTCAATCACACTTCATTCACTTATGCAATGAAATGCTATATTATTCAATCATTCAAATAAATTTCTCACTAGTAGAACTTTTAAGATATTATTGATTTTTTAGAGAGTGTAAGTTATACACTCATGTCATAATCGAAGTAGGTATTGTTAGTGTTATACGTGCATTAAAATTCCCCCGACTAGCATTAATAACTTTATCATTAATTTTTTTTGGTGACTTTCACTATATCCTCTCGATCCTTTAGTTCTCTATGAAAGTTCGCTAGGGATGTTAAGCCCTATAGAACTAGCCCAAGACTAACCAAGAGGGGGGGGGGGGGGGGGGGGGGGGGGGTGAATTGGTATTTTAAAAACTTTAATTAAAACTCAATAAATTTCAAAAACCAAAACACCACAAAATAAACAATACGGAAATTTAAGTGCGGAAGCAGTAAAAACAAGAACACAAAAGGTTTATAGTGGTTCGGTCAACTCGACCTACGTCCACTCCCCGGAGGCGCCCTCCGAGTATTGCACTACAATCGTCACTCTCCTTTAGCCCCCACAGCTAGGCGGAGAAGCCTTTACAAACACCTCTTTTTGCCACACCCGGCAAGGCAGAGAACCTTCCTCCTTTTGCTTCCTCTTGAAGCAGGCAGATAACCTTGATCAGTCACTGAAGATTACCTCTCCCAACCTTTCCAAGGATGAGAGACTCTAGGAAGAAAAAGTGGAACAATGCTTGGAGCAACCCCTTGTGAATCCCCTCACAAGCTCCCCCTCACAAGATCCTCTCTCTCTCCCTCTCTCTCTCTCTCCTTTAGATTTTCTCAGGCTAAGGCAGCAGCAAAGGATGTTCAAAAATGTTGAACAAGAGCTCTTAAATAGAAGAGCTTCAAAGGAGCTCATTAATTGCAAGTTGCCGACTATATCATCCCGGACGATATGGAAATCATCCTGGCTGATCAGTACAAATATCAGAAGATCAGCCAGAGCATCGCCCTGAATGCAAACTGGACGATTGAAAATTGGCTTGATCGTCCAGGCCGATCTCACAATCGTCCCAACCGATCAGTTCAAATCAGAGGAAAATCGTCCTGAGCATCGCCCTGAATTCAAGCTGGCTCATCCCGATCGTCCAGGAGCAACTAAGGATTTTAGAATAGATCGTCCTGGCCGATCCTACGATCGTCCAGGATAATGTGATCGTATCAATCATCCTTAATTACTCCCATGATTATCAGATCAATTTAGGCATAATTATACAATATTGTCCAGGCCGATCATAGATCAACCTAGCCGATTTCCAAAAATACAGAATACCTAAATAGATCATGGCGGACATTTCTTTCTATTTTGAGCGTATCATCCTGGCCGATACAAGTATCATCCAAGACAATATACTAATGATGGTTGCCTTAACTTAAGAATCCTGATTAGAACTTCTGTTTTGAACTCGATTGTCCAGGCCGATAATAATATTGTCCTGGTCGATGTGAGTAAAAACATATATTTTAAATCTCTCAAGTGTGTGTGTAGGGTTACTTAACATCAGTCACATCAAACATTTATAATTGAATCAAGAAAGAAAAAAGAAAATTACAGACTGACTCAATCCTAATCTACCCAATCTGTAGCTGATTCTGATTTCCATCCGATCTTTGGGTCTTGAAAAGTCAATAGAGAAAAAGGCAGTCGTAGTGAAACAAGATTTGTTAGCTATCATCAAAATCATAATCCAAAAATAGGTTTGCAATAATCCCCCCCTTTTAATGATGGCAAACATATCGATAATTAATTCTAAAACAGTAATGTAAAACTAAAGAAGCTTTCAAGTTTTCGAACAGAACAAGTACAAACAACAGAACAAGTACAAACATACTACTCCCCCTTTTGACATCTCAAAAAGGAGGAGGAAACTAAAAAAAAAACTAAAGCAACTAAAAAACACAATACAGAAAAGGAAGCAATCTATAGAAAATTGAAACTAAAACTACAAAAATAAGGGATCCTGATCATCAGACGGAGGTGGTGGTGGTAGTGGTTGCTGAAAGTAGACAGCTAATGTAGTAAACTGAGCATTAAACCAGGCTATGTCCTGGTCGTGCTGCTACTGCTGGTGAGTAATGTAGCTGCCAAAATGGGCTAAGTCCTCAATGCGGTGCTGCTCGTACGGTCCATGTCCTCAGAATGTTGCTGCTATTGTGCAGCAACGTAAGTGTCGAATCGGGTCTCTCATCGATCAAATCTCTCCACTAACTGAACAAACTGCGAGTGCTGGCAGAGAGGAATAGGTTCAGGAACGGGAGCAGAAGCGGGAGCCTCCTCCTCCTCAGCCCCCTAAGGTTCCCCATCTCCTAGGTGGAGACGAATACTGTGAAGGTTATTGAAGGAACTATTTGAGTAGCAAGGAGGCTGAAGATCGTGACGAGCAGGATATTGAATATTGAATTTGGTTTCAAGAATATAGGCTATGAGATGTCCTAAATCAAGGTTGGGTTTCCTCCTATCGCCTGGATTGCAAATAGTTGTTAAATGATCAATATATCAAAAAATCAAGTCAGTAACATTAAACTCTCTCCGGACCATGATGTAAAATGTAGTCAGAGAAAGCAGAGGAGTGATGTGGATGAAAGTTCGTTGGGGATGTTAAGACCTATGAACTTAGTCCTAAGCTAATCAAGAGAGGTGAATTGGAAAAACTTTAAAATCAAAGTTAAAACTCAAACCAAAATCACCACAATCAATAACCAGATGAGGAAATTAAAGTGCGAAAATAATAAAGAAAGAACACACCAATTTTGTAGTGGTTCGGTCAAACCTTGACCTACGTCCACTCCTTGGAGCACCCCCCAAGTATTGCACTAAACTAGTGTCTCTCCTTTAGCCCCCACAGCTAGGCGGAGAAGCTTTTACAAAATCACTTCCACCTTCCCCGGTGCGGCGGAGTCGCTGGGTCCTTTGACACCAAAGAGATCTTCTTCTTTGGTGAGCTTCCCTCGAGACGAGCCTTGAATCCGACGGTATTAAGGTGCAAGCCTGCCGGAGCAACTGTGTGGAATCCCCCTCCACACTCCCTTAAGCCCCCACTCACAAGATCTTCTCCCTCTCAAACTTCACCCGTTCCTCACTCCCTTTCAAGCTATCTCTTCTAGTCTCCCCCACAAGAACGAAGCTCCAATGGCTGCCAAAGACTCTTACAAAAGTTGCCTTGCCATAGCTTAAATAGAAGCTCTCAAAATGAGCTCATTAATGCAAGTTGCTGACCTTATCATCCAGGATGATAGGTATATCATCCTGTACGATCAGTACAAATTAAGCTCATTAGCCTGGGACGATATGGGACAATCAGAAGAAACTTGGTTACATCGTCCTGGTCGATCGCACGATCGTCCTGGCCGATCGCACGATCGTCCTGGCCGATCGCACGATCGTCCTGGACGATTAGTTTAAAACCAGTTTAATCATCCTGATTATCGCCCTGAATAGAGTCTGGCCGATATAAATCGTCCAGGCTATCGTACCGTCGAACCTCACGATCGTCATAGCCGATCTGATCGTATCAATCAGCCCATTAATTCTTTCAAAAGATACCAGATCAATTTTAGGCATAATTAGTTAGATAGTCCTGGACAATGGGTATATCGTCCCTGGCCGATTTTCTAAAAGATAGAATTAACATAATCGTATCATGGCGTCTGATTCTTCTTAATTGAACATAGTCGTCCTGGCCGATACATGTATCGTCCAGGCCGATCCGTTTTAATGACGACTGCCTTAATGAGGATGCCATATATTCGGTTTCTGATTTTGTACAGTATCGTCTAGGCGATATTATTATCATCCCCGGACGATGTTACCAAAAACAGAAATCATATAGGGAAAAAAGAGAATTTCTACCAAGTTACGAAACATCATGAGCCACACCAAATACAATATACTCAAGAAAGGAAAAAGGTACAAACGGACTCAATCCTAGTTTACCCAATCTTGAGCTGGTTCAAGTTGTAGTCTGATCGTGTGGGCCTGAAACGTTAGTACAAAAGGCAATCATAGAGAAATAAGGAATGTTTGATATCATCAAAATCATAAATCATAGATCCACAATAATCTCTCCCTTTTTGATGATGGCAATAATCTCCTCCTCACTTGAATAACACTTTTTAAAAAAATAGGGGTGAGAAAAAAATTTTTTGTTGTTTTTAAATTTTTTGAAAAGAAAACAAAGGATACAAGTATGTTATCGTTCTCCCCCTTTGACATTATCAAAAAGAGAGAAGGCACAGAGAATAAAAAAAAAAAAAAAACAAAACAAAAACGTTCCCTGATCTAGTAAATAAAAGTATTCTTAAAATGAGAAAGTTACCTCTTGGTTTTAATCAAAATTTTAGTAAAAATGGATTGCCAACGCATAGTCCAGTAAATGTTAGAAAATAAGAATTTGATAATCCAAACTCAAGTTCTAAAACTTATTTTATGAAACTCACTCTGATACCACTTGAAAGTTTGTTGGGGATGTTAAGCCCTATGAACTTAGCCCCAAGCTAATCAAGAGTGGTGAAATGTGGAAAAAATTTAAAATCATAGCTAAAATCAACCAAAATCACCACAAATTAATAACCAAATGCAGAAACTAAAGTGCGGAAATAATAAAGAAAGAACACACCAATTTTATATTGGTTCGGTCAAATCTTGACCTATGTCCACTCTTTGGAGGCACCCCCCAAGTATTACACTAAACTAGTGTCTCTCCTTAGCCCCCACAGCTAGGCGGAGAAGACCTTTTCAAAATCACTTCCACCTTCCCGGTGCGGGCGGAGTCCGCTGGTGTCCTTTGACACCAAAGAGATCTTCTTACTTTGGTGTGAGCTTCCCTCGGAGACGAGCCTTGAATTCCGACATATTAAGGTGCAAGCCTGCCGGAGCAACCGTGGGGATATCCCCCTCCACACTCCCTTGAGCCCCCACTCACAGGATCTTCTCACCTCTCAAACTTCACCCTTCCTCACTCCCTTTCAAGCTCTCTCTTCTAGTCTTCCTCCCACAAGAACAAAGCTCCAATGGCTGCCAAAACTCTACAAAAGTTGTCATGCCATAGCTTAAATAGAAGCAAAATGAGCTCAAATGCAAAGTTGTCGACCTTATCGTTCAGGATGATAGTATATCATCCTGTATGATCAGTAATTAA
Organism: Dendrobium nobile; assembly: GCA_022539455.1. Classification (NCBI taxonomy): domain Eukaryota; kingdom Viridiplantae; phylum Streptophyta; class Magnoliopsida; order Asparagales; family Orchidaceae; genus Dendrobium; species Dendrobium nobile. Next base: position 19,180,405 of record CM039732.1, on the reverse strand, counting down.
TTGCTCTTAGCCCGGACGATATGAGGACGATCAGATGAAACTGTGTTTACATCGTCTTGGCCGATCGCACGTCGTCCGGACGATTAGTTTTAAAACCTGTCAAGCATCTTGATTATCACCCCTGATTAGATGGCCGATGTAATTGTCCAGGCTTTCGTCCCGGCTGATCTCACGATCGTCCTGGCCGACTGATTGTATCAATCATCCATTAATTCTTTCCAAGATACCATATCTTTTAGGCATAATTGAGTTAGATCGTCGTGGACGATGGTTATATCGTCCTGGCCGATTTCCTAAAAGATAGAATGCCTAATTTGATCATGGCAGCTGATTCTTTCTTAATTGAACATATCGTCCTGGCCGATACACGTATCGTTCGGGCCGATCCGTTTATGACGGCTGCCTTAATGAGGATTCCCTAATTAGGGATTTTAATTTTGGACAGATCGTCCAGGCCGATATTACTATCATCCCGGACGATGTTACCAAAAATAGAAATCATATAGGAAAAAAAGAATTTCAATTCATCACCAAGTTACAATATCATGAGCCACACCAATACAATAGATTCAAGAAAGGAAAAAGATACAAACTGACTCAATTATAGTCTACCCAATCTTGAGCTGGTTCCAAGTTTTAGTCTGATCGTGTGGGCCTGAAACGTTAGTACAAAAGGCAATCGTAGAGAAATAAGGAATGTTTGCTATCATCAAAATCATAAACCATAGATCCGCAACAGTGGATTCGGTCCCCGGCTTTTGTAGATGATGAGGTGCAAAGGACATGCTGAATTGTCCTAGCATCTTTGACTAAAGAGCTAGTCTCTCCAACATGAAAGGGTACGTTGGTCTGGCAAAGAAAATGATTTGCCGTGGATCTGTCAAAATCAAGATCTGAGATAATTATACGCAGCTTATCCCCGGTGGTGGATAGCTGTAAAAGTTTAGCACAGTTCTGATATGTGATCTCGACCGGGCGTCGATTCACATAGGAGGTCAGGGCTGTGAAAGCAGAATTTATACGAAGATTTGCATAAAATTCTAACAGAAGTTCTGAGGAAAAAGGAATAGCGAGGGTAAGAATGAAATAGAGAGAAGTGTGAGCAAAGAGATCCATTACCGGATACGAAAGGTGGACAGGATATATGGTTCTGGAATGAGTGATGTCACATTCTTTGTAACGACGGTAAGCTGCTTGATTCTCTACTTCCCTAAATTGAGGGTCCATAGTGGCCCTCGAGAAACTTCTAGAAGCCTGTCGGACTCGCTTTCCACCAGCCATAGTAAAAAATCAGTAAGTAAACACAAGGGAAGAAGAAGGTTGAGGTGAAAATAATGGCTGGAATGGCCTGAATTTAAAGAAACGGCCACATCGTCCAGGCTGATCGTAGAATTGTCCAAGACGAAATGGTATAACTATTGCGTACAGGACGATTGGTCAAAAAGTAGGTCCCATCGGCCGGGCCAATCAGATATCGGCCAGGACGATTAGACACATATGATTGTTCCGAGGAGTCAAGCCAGACTACCGTTGAAAAAGCAGATCGTCCGGGCCGATTAGGTGTATCGTCTGGGCCGATGCTCAATAATTAATCGTACTGGCCAAATTTAAGATGTTTTAAATTTGTGCCACGTGTATCGTCCAGGACAAACAGTAGATCGGCTAGGACGATGGTCCAATAATGGATCGTCCGGGGCCGATTTTAAGGATTTTAAACGTACTGATACGTGGATCGTCCAGGACGATCTAGTGTATCGACCAGAACGATTCTCATAAATGCATCGGCCAGGATGAAAATTGTATCGGCCAAGATGATAAAAAATGATTGTAATAGAGTTCTATCATATCGTTCATGAAGATAAGGGATCGTCTGGGACGATGAGTTACAGAAAGCTCAGAAAAGTTCAACAGATGAAATCTTGAAGAGAAATTGTCATATCGTCCAGGATTATATAAATATCGGTTAGGACGATGTGACAAAAAGTTAGAAATCAAGGTCAGATGGAGATGATCAGAGAAAGCCCCAAACAAAAATAAATACAAACTAAAAACAACAAAAACAGATAAAAACAAGGAAAGAAAAAAAGAAGTTTTTGATTTTTTAATTTTTCATTTTTTTAGTAAAGCAAGCATATGACAATTTTCCCAAGTAATTAAATTTTAAAGATTATGTAAGATCATGAGTTAACATGTCACAATCTAAAAACGGTTAGTAATTCCGATCTTCTGTTTACCTTAGCTCGGACTTCTTTCAGGATAAAAATTATCTTTTGAAAAACAGGAGGTATAACTCAGAATAATTTGGATAAAACGAAGATCTGTTCAAAACTTGGTTACAAAAAAAATATCTTATAAAATAGTATACAAAATTAATTTGTCTCTATTATGTAATTTGAAATCAAACCTTTGAAAACATCAAATAACCCATGAGTCCTTCTAAGTTTTAAAAGTTTTGAAAAGAGAGGATAGCTTGCATTTAGTGGGCTTATTTTATGCCTCTTATCACTTTGATTGGCTCTTTGAGCATCTTTTGATTTTTGATACACTTTCGTATATATAATTTTCTTTTTAATTTGACGTCATTGGCCTCTCTTTTTTTTGCAAGCTAAAAACTCTTTAACAAACCCTTTAAAAAAGGTTCTTAGTTGTGATATATCTTCTACATATTAGAGAAGAGGGACTCTCTTTCTAACATAGGGAAGAACAAGACACAAAACGAAAATCAAAATCATATGATAAGTGTAATGGCAAGATTTCAATTAACTTGAAATATATATAAGAACTTCGGATCATATATATAAGATAGGCTATTGTAGCAAGATAAAAAAGATCTTAATTTCAAAAACTATTTGTTAAAATGAGATAGACTTTTTGTTTTAGAAAAGAAAATTATATCACCAAAAGAGGTTAGAGAGAGGGAAACCATCAACGATGTTTTCTCCCTTTAACCGATTTAGAAATGCTAATCATTGACCATAAATCTCCAAAGTTTAAGAACGAGGAAAAATCATCATAAAGAAAATTAAAAAAAAGAACAACTTTTAAAACAAAACAATAATCAAAATGCAATTTAAGAATTTGTTAAGCAGCAAGTTTAGGCAGTTATGAGTTGCGAGTCTCTTTTCATGATCGTTCTAGTATCTAGAGTGTAGCTGAGTCACAATTTTAGGTTGGAGGGAGCATGCGCTGCGAATGAGAAGCTTAGTCAGCACTTAGGAACCCAAATAGGTTTGTCCATTACTCATAAAAAGTAGAGTATAATGTATGTGTGATATGCTGTGTTCATGCAATGTTTGTCTCCACACCCATGTGGACTACGTTAGGGGATGTGTTGATAGTATGTTCCTAGCAGTCACATGAAAAAATACTTAACTCCAGAAAGAGGATTCTTAATTGAGTTTGGGTTATTATGTGTCTTCCTAGGTTCTTGGCTTTTAGATCAAGATGGGTGTCATGTTATGTTCCCCTTAGTGAGGTTCAATTCATTTTAACCTCAAGTTGTATTTTTCAAGCATTATTATCAATCCTCAAGTTGCTCCTATATTTTAGATTTCTTAAATTAGATTAGTGAGGTGTATGAAACTTTTAATGGCATCATGCTCATCAATTAATTCTGAAATGCTTTTTGTTTAAGTCAAGCAAATTTATCAAGTAGAGCCATGTGATTTGAATCAATCATAGAATGATCTTTGTGAGAATAATTTCATGCTCTTTTTGTATATCGAAAGTTCCAACTTTAAACTAGCATGAGTCTTTTTAGTTTTTTGTATGATGCATGAATTTTCTCTCAAATTTCAAATAATGATCTAGGTTGGTTTTAACATACCTCTTCTTCATCACTTTGATCAAGATGATCTTCTCATTAAGCACAAGTTGTTTTGTTTCTTCTTCTGGTTCCATCTCGATGTATGATGCAGAATCCGCCCAAAATGTCTTTTGAAAATCTGATGCAGAATCCGCCCAAAATGTCTTTTGGACTCTCATCTTGTCCTTCCTTAACTTAGGTTTCTCCTCACCTTTTCTTTTGCTTGAGTGATCTTGGAGTGTAGGACAATCAGCTCTCACATGTCCGGGTTTCCTGCATTCATAAAAGACAACATCAGAAAATCCCTTTGAATATTTATTATCCTTACCTTTTCTCCAATGATTCTTTTGTTTCTTCCTTAGAAAGCTTTTGAATTGACTTGTGATTAAGACAAATTCATCACTTTCAGACCCAGAAGAGTCAGAATCTGATTTGTACTCCTTTCGTGCCACCATTTTCTCCTTCTTCTTCTCACCTGCATCAAGATTTCTTTGATTCACTCCTTGCTCGTAAGAAATGAGTGAGCCAAGTAAGTTATCAATCGAATAGGTGTTTAAATCCTTAGATTCAATTATAGCAGTGATTTTGCATTCAATATGATGAATGCAAGCATCTCAATATTTTGTTTACTTTTTCAAATTCGAAAGTTCTCTTCCTAAAGCATGCAATAAAGTAATAATCTGAGTAACCTTGTATACATGTTAGAAATAGATTCAGAAGGTTTCATACAAAAAAGTTCGTAGTCATGCAAGAGAATGTTCAAGCAAGATTGTTTCACTTCATTGGTTCCTTCATAAGTAATGCATAACCTATCCGAAATTTACTTATCAGTTGAGCAAGTGAAAACATGCATGTAATCCTCAGATTTCAAAGCACAGAAAAAATAGTTCAAACATTTTGCATTCAATTGAGCTAAATCTCTTTCATCGAAAGTCTATTCAGTAAAAGCAACTTCTGTTTTAATTCCGTTAATTTCACGAGAAGGTGGAGAATACCCTTCTTTAATAAGCATCCACATGCGATAATCAGTAGATTGTAAAAATGTTGCTATACGAGTTTTCTAAAAATCAAAAGGTAGGTTATCAAACAAGGGACGTCGTGTAATCGAATATCCTTCAGTAGTGTTACGATTCCGAAAGTTAGCCATGGATCAAATTCAAAAAGTTTTAAAACTCAATTTTTATGTATCCTGCTCTTATACCACTTGAAAGTTCGTTAGGGATGTTAAGCCATAAGAACTGGCCCAAGACTAACCAAGAGGAGGGGGGGGGGGGGTGAATTGGTATTTTAAAAACTTTAATAAAGCTCAACAAATTTACAAAACCAAAACACCACAAAATAAAAATGCGGAAATTTAAGTGCGGAAGCAGTAAAACAAGAACACAAAAGGTTTATAGTGGTTCGGTCAACTTGACCTACGTCCACTCCCCGGGCGCCCTCCGAGTATTGCACTACAATCGTACTCTCCTTTAGCCCCCAGCTAGGCGGAGAGCCTTTACAAACACCTCTTTTTGCCACACCCGGCAAGGCAGAGAACCCTTCCTCCTGAAGTAGCAGAGAACCTCGATAAGTCCTGAAGCTTACCTCTCCCAACCTCTCCAAGGATAGAGACTCTAGGAAGAAGAAGTGGAACAATGCTTGGAGCAACCCTTGTGAATCCCCCACAAGCTCCCCCTCACAAGATCCTCTCTCTCTCCCCCTCTCTCTCTCTCTCTCCTTTAGTTTTCTCAGGCTAAGGCAGCAGCAAAGGATGTTCAAAAATGTTGACAAAGACTCTTAAATAAAAGAGCTTCAAAGGAGCTCATTAATTACAAGTTGCCGACTATATCGTCCCGGACGATTTGGAAATCGTCCTGGCCGATTAGTACAAATCTTAGAAGATCTGCCAGAGCATCGCCCTGAATACAAACTGGATGATTGAAAAATTGGCTTAATCGTCCAGGCCGATTACACGATCGTCCCGACCGATCAGTTCAAATCAGAAGAAAATCGTCCTAAGCATCGCCATGAATTCAAGCTAGCCGATCCCGATCGTCCAGGAGCAACTAAGGATTTTAGAATAGATTGTCATGGCCAATCCTGCGATCGTCTAGGATATGTGATCGTATCAATCATCCTTAATTACTCCCTTGATTCGATCAATTTAGGCATAATTATACAATATGTCCAGGCCGATCATAAGATCGTCCAGGTGTTTTCCAAAAATACAGAATACCTAAATAGATCATGGCGGACTATTTCTTTCTTTTGAGCGCTATTTTCCTGGCGATACAAGTATCGTCCAGACATATACTAATGATGGTGCCTTAGCTTAAGAATCCTGATTAGAACTTCTTTTTGAACTCGATGTCCAGGCCGATTAATAATATCGTCCTGGCGATGTGAGTAAAACAGAATTTAAATCTCTCAAGTGTGTGTGTGTAGGGTTACTTAAATCAGTCACTTCAAACATTTACAATTGACTCATAAAGGAAAAAAAAATTACAACTACTAACCCTAATCTACCCAATATGTAGCTGATTCCGATTTCCGTCCGATCTTTGGGTCCCGAAAAGTCAATAGAGAAAAAGGCAGTCGTAGTAAAACAAGATTTATTTTCTATCATCAAAATCATAATCCAAAAGTAGGTTTGCAACACTCTAGCCTTCAATGTGTCTAGATTATCATGCATCAGAATCACCTCTTCCTCCAAATCTCCTTTGAGGATAATCTACTACTTATTATTGTTGACCACATTTTTATATTAGGTCAATTTTTACTCCTCCCTCAGTTTTAGATCCTTGGACTTTCCTAACTCCTAGCCCTTAGGCCAAATCCAGATCTTAACTCAATCAAAACCTAGAATCCAGGGTTAAAGACTTAGGTTCTAAAACCCTTTCTAGGCAATTTTTCCATCATCTCCAAACTCAGTCAATTGCATCTGATTCAGGGTCTGTCAATTACATATTGATTTGAAATGTTTCTAGTGTCAACCCTCTAAATTTGAGTTCATTTGAAGAATTCTAACCCATAAACTTATATCCATTTCCAATACATTGCAAAACCTTCAAATATTTCAGTCAATGCCATCAGACTCTCCACCTAGTGGATATTTGACCTTGGAGCCCCCCAAACCTTGATCACCTCTAATACATTGATATTGATTTGTTGAACAATAGTCTATATCTTTCCAGATTCAATTTGACCCAGAATTGACTCAGAGACAAAATGACTAAAATGTCGTTCAAGGGGATTTTTGGATTTTTGGCATAGACTTAATTTGATTTGATCATCAATCTTTGTAATCTTCTTCAAGTGTCTCCAATTGACCTTCGGAACCCCTTGGACTCAATTCCAACAATGGGTTAACTTGGTTGACCAAGTCAACCCATTTTGACCTTAAGGCCTCTTAAGGGTCAAAATGGCCATTTTGACCCAATTGATATCACCACACTTTAACACCCCTTTCATTAGGTCCATGGGATCAAATTGAATTCAATGGACCTAATTCTTGGTCTTGGTCAACTTGGTTGACCAAGTCAACCAAGTTTGACTAAATGACCCATACACCCTTCCTTCCATACAGACCTTTGGACCAATACCATCTCAATCTCATTTGAACTCAAAGGGTAGCTCCTTGGACTCCCAAGAAACCTCTCTTGGAGACCTAACCCTTGGAATCCCTTGCGTTAGCCTTTGGCTTGACCCAAGTGCCCAAAGAGAGGCCCACTTTGGACCTTCTCAAACCTTGATCAATCGAATCAAACCATGGTGGCACTAGGTCTCCCTTAACCAGCTCAGCCTCTGAGTCACCTTGGGGTCAAGAGTTAGCTAACCCAGAGTGGCCAAACCACTTGGGATTGAGCCAATTCTTATCCTAAGTCAAATTGAAACTTGATCAACCACCTCCATTAGCTGGCCTAGGTCCAATACCCTCCTACACCAGCCATGCCTTGGGTTGACTTGTCAAACTTTAGGTTAGCTGAAGTAGCCAAAACTATATGGACCCGACCAATTGCCACTTGCGTGGTGGACCGACCCAGACCCATCTCACATCAACCCCCAGGGTCTGGCCTATCCTAGTTGAGCCATTCATGCCTGTACCTAACAGGTTCTGCGGCAAACCAAGCCACTCAGATCAAATTAAACCTCCCAGACCAAATTGAGCTCACCCTCCAACTCAAGCGACTGCCGCTCCTTACTCCAAGGTCAACCTGCTCGAAACACTTGCCGGCATGTGGTCGAGAACCATGGGAGAACAAGCTCGCGGTGGTCCCCCCCATGCTGATCCGACCCTTAGCCTTCCAAAGGCTGTTGGCTCGCCAGCGAAGCTCATGAGCTCACTCTGGGTACGACATCCCCTTCCACCTGGCGCCCATCCGAGGCCCACTCCCAGCCAATCCGGCCGTCCATAGCTCGCGGGAGGTGAGCTAGATATATAGGGCAAAACTCATCCCAAGAGCCCCCATTCAATCCCAAGCATTCTAAGTTACTCCCCAGAGCTCCCCCTTCATTCCAGTGCCATTCCCCAGCTTCCCAGGCCATCCCGTCGATCCATTCAAGCGAGTTCTGGCAAAAGCTCTCGGCACCGCGCTCGAAGATGCACCTCTAGCCATCCTCCTGTCCCGACGTCTGAAGGAAATTTGCTCACCTTCATCCCCTGAAGCTTCTTGATAGAGAGGCTCATACATTGAGACCTTCTCTGCAGTAATCTCTCAATCTCGAGCTCCCTAGCTAGGTAGTCTGGTCAAGTGTGAAGGGAACTTTCACTCCAGCAAATCTCCACCGTTGGATTGAATAGCCCACTCCCCGATCCTCTCTATAGAAGTTTCATCAAAGTTTGTCGGCGGATAGCTTGGATTCATGCCGAGAAGCTCACGGTTCGGGTTCGACGTGGGAGTTTGATGTGAAATCCAGACCGTTGATTTCATTCATGGCGCATATTTAGATCTCACGGACTCGGAGCCCATTTAATCATGGTCGTTTGTTCTTCCATCTGACGGTTATGGTTAACCCGACCGTTACTCATTCAACGCCAATGATTGCTCCACCAATCACGGTGCGCCACATGTAAAGCGCTAGCTGACTAGGTAAGTTTGATTAATTTTCACAATAAAAATTAAAAAAACAAGGATCTTCAAATTTAATTTCCTCCCTAGACACTTGAACCAAATTAGGTGTTCTTTAGGCTCATTGGAAGGGCGCATGGAGACCTTCAAAACCCTATGTTCCAGGTCCTGATTACATCTAGTTTGAATTAAATTTTAGTTCTTAGTGTTTATTTTCTATTTATTGCTTTTATTGTCCTAAATTAATTCCCCAGGACCTAGAGATTTTGGGAGAATGAACTTGGGTATGTCCCTGACGTGCTCAAATTTTATCTCCTCTGTTTAAGATGTTTAAGGGCATTAGATTCAAATTTTGGATTCAAGGGTAATGGGTTGACTCTTAAATCCAAATTGGAATTGTGACCTATCCAAGAGATTAGATCTAATTTTTGTGTGTCTGATATGTGTAGTATAGGGAGTCTAGAGCCATGATTTTCACCCAATCCAAGCTTAGGATATCTCCTCTAGGATTTCTTAACGTGACTTGAGATCACCTTTGTCGGCTTGGTGAGCACCGTAGAGAATTCTAAGTGAGCCCAAATTTGGTCTGTTTAGGCCCTGGGACATCAGGTGAGCCCATGGTTTACATTTCATCAGGTTTGGACTCATTTGGTCCTCCAATATGAGCCCATAATATGGCCCCCCCTTAGAATCACCCTTTAGCCTAAATAAATCCTAATAAAATCAAGATTAATTATTCCTAAAAATTTCCTTAAAATACCTTCTAACAACCCTAATTGATCCATTAATCAGTAGAATTAAATCCCTTTACGTTTGACTTTAAATCCATTTTATTTAATTTTAATCAAAAATCATGTTTAATATCAATTGTAATTAATTAAAAATTATCAAAATCCCAAAAAAATCTGAAAACACTTGGCTGATCTTTCCTAGATCATTCTGACTTGAATGAATTCAAGAGATTTAAGATCCATTTGGACCCAAATCACTAAAAAGGATCCTTAATGATAATAATTATATAATTCCAATAAATACCAAACCTTCCAAAATTCATTATTAATTGTAGAAAATTCCAAATCAATCAAACTCAGTGGCTAATGACTCTAATTAAAATCTATATTCTTCTCAAAATATCAAATCCCCAAAATCTGGTCAAAGTCAAAGTCAAACTTTTTGTTTCGTCAACCTAGTTCAAATCTAGCCTCAAACTTCAATAAACATAACTTACATAGAAAACTCAATGAGTGTGCTAACCGTTCCAACATCCGCATAATGAGGTCTAGTATTTATTAAAAATCTAAAACCTTCAAATTTCACTCTAATTCTAAAAGTCAAAATTGACCCCCTTAGTTAACACATTAGGATAAGTTCCCATAACCCGTATTCTCTGCAAACTCCAGAATTTTCTAACTTGTAATAAACATCTCAACCAATCTTTTTAAATCAGTAATAATTCTTTTTAACATTAATCCCAGTTTCTCTTAATTCCAACCCAAGTTTAAATTAACGCAATCAACCCCGATCCTACTGGTAACCCAGGGCGCTTACGTGCTATTAGCTAGCCCTAAGGAAGGTGAAATAAACTTCACTTCACGCGCTCGGTGGTGAAATAAAGGTAGCGATCAATTAACTTTTAAAATATATGTAACTAATAATTCGTAATATGATCTAATATAAAACCTTAACCTAAATCTCCCGCTTTTAAGCCTTAAGAATACTCTAAATTTTAGACAACTTAACTAATCACACCCAATTTAGATTCACCCGCACCACATTAACCGTTTACACATACTTTAGATGGTTGTTAGGACAACCAACTCTAGATTCTAGGTTAGCCGGTATTACTTTACTACTGTGTGTCAATTTTCGTGGTTTTTACTACAGTTGTGGATGAAATTGCTTGATGTGTCCTTGTTTACTTTTTTCACTCTATGGGGGTTGATGGTGTTGGTTGGCGACTAGATTACATCGTAGGAAGGTTCTATGTTTGGATGTTCACGACAATGTTTGCAGGTGCCACACGCATGCAGGACAATAAAAAGGGCTAATAAAAAAAAATCAATTATTATAAATCTGCACAGGTACTTCAGCTGCTAAACCCCCAAATAAAATAGGCGTGCCAGTGCTGTTTTACTTCTTTTTCTGCATATATATAAAATGCTGGCATATATGATTGTTTGATTATTTAACTATTTAGGATAACCCTACATGAGAGTCTAGAATTTTTTGTTTTTTCATATCAATGTAATTTGTACAAGTGTCATATGTTGTGAAAGTCTGGAGCTTTTGATATGGATACATAGGTCCAACATAGCTGTCTTCCAAAGAGAAAAGGACACCCCATAGGGGAGTAGCCTTTTCTATTTTGAGATTTAAATTTGGATCACTCCTTCCCCTACCAGAAGAGGAAAGATTACCTTCCCCTCAAAGGAAGTGCCCTCTTATCCATTTTGGGTACCCTTCTACGAAGAATCCAAGGATCCTAAAGGAAAGGACTGAAGGAGAACAAATTTGAGATTGAAGGACAGAAAGTATCCCTGCAAAACCACTTTGTGTCACTACTAGGTTTAAATCCAGTTGTTGTTAGTGGTGCCACCACTTATACTTTCTGCAAATTCTGATTTGTAATAAGCAAGGTAACTTTGCCTAGGAACATTTATTAATTAATAAATTTATTTTGATAGTTAAATGATTTGCTTAGGATTGTCTGCTTTTTCTAGTTTTTGGCGGTGTGTGTGCCACTTTTTTTTCGCCTGATACGTGAGACTCGTAAGATATGAAATTTTCACTCATAAATCTTAAAGTTTAAAATGCTAGTGAGTCTAAATAAAAAAGAAAGATAACAATTTAGGGAATTGCCGAGGATCGACCCGAGGTCCCATGCATATTTCTGCCGCTCTACACTTTCCTTGCTTTAAGACCATTTCCCCACCTGCAGGTAGAGTCCGGATATAGTCTGACCTATGAGGCCGAATCTGACCTTGGGAAGTTTAGTCTTCCTAAAAAATATTTCTAAGCCTGTTTTTTAACTTTCAAGCTTATTTGATGTGAAAGTCGTGGACTTAGCATGCATATGCTGTTTGAAATAAATTAAGAGAGTCAAAATTTTAATTACTTAGTCCTAGTCATTTTGCACCCAACATAAGTCAAAGGGACAATTGAGAAATCTCTAATGTCAGCCCCAACTCGCTAAACTTTAAATTAAACATCCCTACCTCTCTTTCATAAAGATTGGACTTATGTATTTTAAATCGATTAGGTGGTTAGTTTGGCTCCCAATCCCAGGCGGGTAAGTCCAGACCTTACATTGCATTAGTTAATTCCGGACAACTGTGGTTACAGTGGTCCAAATTAATTTTAGATTCCGAGGCAGATTTCTGATGTATTAGACCCCAAACTTCGAATATCTAATCCACAAATTTTAATATCAGGCTCAACGTTAATTAAATCTTCTTCCAAGCCTAAAATGTAACCCAACATTTAGATTAAGTTGGGACACTTCGGATGGTGTCTGGAATCTTAAAGTGTCCCCCTACCCCTCTTTCCCTTGAATTCCGTTAATTATTGCTTCAACCTCGAGCCATTCTCTTTTGAGAGTGTCTTAAAAATTCATCTCTTATTTTGATATTCACTTCCTAAAAATTTAACAAAATTCTGTCACTATTTTAATCGAGAAGTGTTTCGTAGGGGTCACTGTCTCCTAACGATTAAGTAACTACGAGGGCTTGGCTCGAGGAGATTTTTAGAACCTTTACACAGCAATTGATTTTTTTAAAAAAATTGATTTTCCAAAAGTGTTATTGATTTTCCTACAGAAAAATTAAGAGATGATCGTCCTTTATCAATTCAAAGAATTATCATTGAATGAAATTTACCTCCCTTTTGGGAGATACCATCCTTCTTTGATAAGCTTTAGATTGAAACTCACGATCTCGACAGACTTCTTGAATATTATATCTGGATACATATTTGAAACTTTATTTTGTCCCTCGGGGCCAGAATCGAAGTTTCTTCCTAGAATCCGGTCACAATATGCAGATGAATTTCAATAATTTCAAAACTGACCCCGTTATAGAAATTATTTTCATCCTTTGGGTGATATAATTTTTTTAACAGGAACGATTCGATTTTAGAATTAGAATTAAATCTCAATTTTAAAAGTCCCAAAGAAAACAATTATTTTTTAAAACCAGCTTTCAAAATTCCACCAACAATTATCCTTGTTTTCCATAGCAAAATATCACATCATTAATATGTAACAATGACCATAATGTATTCTTCCATAATTACTACATTCATTGTAGCTATTAGTCGACATGGTCAATCCAGATCCCCTCGACACACTATAATGATTATTTTATTACTCGTATCTCCCTATTCCTGCTTAATTCCACTACTAGTCCTCCTGTTACTATCATACTTAGAGCCCTACATTATATTTGGATGCATAGTACTACCCAATCAACCACTCTATATTGGCTTACTCTCCACTAACTAAAAAAATTATTGATCTGTAAAGGCACTAACAGATGTCCTCAACTCCCTATTCAAACCTAAAAAAATATGTATACTTTTCATCATCAATAGCGATCAATGGGGTGACATCTCCTTACAAGTGTAGTAAACTCACTTTAGACGATATTCATAGTCTTCATATTATTCTACCTTAATGAAATCTTCTTACATCTATTATCATGTTGGGTGAGACTAACCACATTGAAACACTTAGTGAATTATTCCGGTATTTGGTATTTTGCTTCCCGTGGAAGTTCGCATTAATGTTTCTGATCTCCATGTTTCACATCAACCCTCCTTAAATATAAACATAATTAATGCTACTTTTTATTCTATGGCACTACATGTCAAAGATCACTTTATAATTTGGTAGTCAATCTTCTATACGGTGGTTCAACAGCTCCATGAAAAAAATGGGGATTTCAACTTATGAATGTCTACAAATTTCTTTCTATCCCAACCCCTCGTCTTCCCTTGCCCCAGAAGACTTGCTTCTGTATAACTTTGATTCCCTATGTTAAAATATTGATAGATTGTATAATCATGTTTGGCAGGACTAAGACTACTTATGTTTACTACTCATTTTTGTACATCTTGTTCTGACATCTCTATTTAGTCTTTAAATTTATTATAATTCTATCTTAATCTAAATAATTTTATATGTCAATCATTATATAGTTAAAATAATTCATCTTACCTACGTAATCTAACCCTATACATAATTCATGTCCTATGAATTTATTTTAAAATTTAATTCTTCTAACAATTAACTCTATACCTAATTTGGTACGCTAAAATCAAAATTGAAGAATTTTTTATCTTTAATATAAAACCACTAGAGCCCTTTTATAACTTTTAATATAATAATGATATGAACCTAAAACTAAATCTAGTAATCAAAATATTAATCTGCATATGTATTTCATTACTCCTAAAAAATCATATATAATAATCAAAAAGAAAAAAAAACTTCAAAGTCTTGCTACTCAAAGTTCAAGAGCATAACAATAAAATAAAAGAAAACAATTAATAATAAACCCAAATAATTTCTTATAATCTCAGCACCCTGATCTCCTTGTCATAGTTTAAGAATTCATTAAAATCACTGTATAATGACCTAAAAATGCTCAACAAGTCACTAAACTCTAAACTGAACTTTTCAAAGCACAGTAAAGAAAAGTAGTATGCTATCATCAGTCAATTTATAATAGTGCAATCAATATCATTGACAGTGTAGAATAGTAAACTCAATGTGAGTAGCATAAAGTTGTAGATAGTAAAATAAAATAATATAAAGTCAATATTGACATGCCATTAAATTAGTACGGTTGCTAAATTACAGTGAAATGTTATTATAGTAGTTCTATCTAATCTTTAAAGAAATTGTAACCAAACCCTTGATGAAGACCAATCAAACATCATAAATCACTAGGTTTGTTATAGCTAGTAATAAATAATAGTGAATCAATAAAAGAGTAATAGTATCAACGAGCCTATATTCAAAATCAGATTTATTCAATAACAAAATGCATCAAAGACAGTAATAATCGAACATTAATTATATAGTAACTTATAAATTTTATATAATTATAATCAATTAATGCAATAATAATAAATTTAAAGAAATAATAAATCAATTATATGCTTTTCATGAATTACACTAAACAAATAAAGAGTCCTCGATAGTGAAGTTTTTTCCGTTATAAGTTAGTTGTTAATAACTATTTGCTTAGTAAATAGTGTCGTCACTCATTGTCTTTTGGCATAGTAATAGCTATAACACTTAGTCAGTGAATCATGTGAATTTTTAGAGGATAACATCAAATCACAATATTTAAAGGAAATTTCATCGGCCCATCATCACATACCAGTCAGTCATTCTCCAATCAACGTCAATTAAATCAACTTTACTTGTGTTCATATATAATAGTATCACAGTATTTTAAATATCATTACTACAAATAAGCTATTACTCAACCACATAGTTGGATCATTCTAAAATACCTATTTGAAAAGCACAAGCCCGTATTATAAATTATAAATTTCTATTTTAAGAAAATTGTTCAAAATACAATATCTTTCATTATACCGAGAAAATTCAAAAATATACAATTAAAATGTCTAAACTATTTAATATGATAACATATAAAAATGTAGTGCTTATTTAAATTTAGAATTAAATCAAGGAAAATGTAGGTTAAATCCCCATTTGTGGAACATTTAGTGGTAAAAATAAAAATATTATATATATTAATATTTACAAAATGGAGATGGATTTTGAGTCCATTATCTCAATGGAATCATTTTGTAAAAAGTTGACGAAATCAGTGGAAAAAAACTGTCTTTTTCATTTCTCAACTTCCTCCTTCCACACACCCTTATCATCGGTTCCTCTCATGCAAGCCAGTAGTGAGGTGAGGGAGTGAATGTTCTAAGGTGGATATATATAAATATATATATATATATATAATAATATATATATATATATAGATTTATTATTATATTATATATATAATCTAACTCAAATATTTATTTTCATAAGAATTTGAGATTGACGTGGTTAATTTGATGATAGATCATTCCAAACTTTGGTAAAAGGTTTAACAATATTTACATGCTTGTTTTGAATTATATTGATTGTTCAAACTTTTTTGTTTAATATATATTATAGATGAATCTTGGCTATGGCATAGGCGATTATACCATGAAAGCATGAAAACTCGTAAGAAGATCACTTAGAACGACCTAACTAGAGGCATATCTAAACTATACTTTTTTTAAAGATTGTTTTATGATGTCTGCCAATTAAGAAAAAAATTCAAAAATACTTTTCATTCCATTAAGGACATCATAATTTCTAGACCACAATAAATTCTTCACATGAACTTGTTTAGACCCGTTAGTATAGCCAGCCAAGATGGGAAGACCTTTGGATATGTAACTGTAGATGATAAATCAAGATTCACTTGTGTTAGATTCTTAACATATAAAAATAATTTTTTTACTACAATTTAGGAAATTTTTCACTTGGATAAAGAGAAAATTAGAATGTGAAATACTGATTATCTATAGTGATTATAATGGATAATTTAAAAATGGTAGGCTTGAATCATTCTATAAGGAGTAAGGTATAGAACATAATTTTTCTATCCCTATAACCCCTTAGTAGAATAGGGTAGCTGAAAGAAAGAACAAAATCCTAGTATAAGCTACTAGAGCCATGTTAAGAGATTATTACTTCCAATATATTTTTGGATAGAAGTAGTTAACACTACTTGTTATGTTCTTAATAGGGTAAATCTTAAATATAAACTTAATAAAACTCCTTATAAACTACTTAAGGGTAGAACACTTAATCTATCTCACTTTCACATCTTTTGATGTAAATGTTGTATTCCGATAAATTAAAAATACCCACTAAGAAAATTTGACCCTAATTTTGAAGAAGGAGCTTTCCTAGATTATTCGACTGTAAGTAAAGACTATAGAGTTTTTAATAAGAGCACCTCAGTAGTAGAGGAGAACACCCATATTGTATTTGATGAATTTGATAAGCCAAGGGTAGAAGAAGAAGAGTATGTAGAGGTCATCCAAGCAATTGTATTCATTAACCAAGGAAATAGAGAAGAACCTCAGAAGCCCTTGCATTGAGATTGGAGATATAAATCTAATCATCCTAGATAACTCGTCTTAAGAGATCCTCTATAAGATTTATGACTAAGCATGGACGTAGGAAGGAGGTTAGTCATTCTTCTTTCATTTCTATGATAGAACCTCTAT